>CM036756.1:14949911-15167411 GCA_020796225.1 Arion vulgaris
AGACCAGATAAGCTTATACAGGGTAAGTGTAAACAGATCACACATGAAAGATTTGGTACACAAATGGAAGTGTATACCTGGCCGGTCGATGTGTTCTGTGAGCTAAGAACTGAGAGAGTAAGCTGCTGACTTGCAGACAGCCTGGTGAAAGATGAGCATGTGGGGGCACTGACAGATAATAGTTCTCTGTGTTCAGTTCGAGAGTTGATAGACACTTGGCAGCAGGGGCGTGAGACAGAAATAAGTAAATGCGGAAGAAGTAACTCTCACACATACACACATATATATAATTGGTTCTCAACTTCTCAGATAGGTGGTCCAATTTACCAGCGACTGGATAAATTCAGGTGGGTGTTACTGTGATCAAGTTTAGAGCAGCAAAGACTAGATCACTGCGTTGTGTCACACATGGAGAAACTGTCAGCAAAGAATGCTTCATACTCGTGTCATTGAGTAGAACACGTTAAAAATATATGTATCAATATAACAAAGATTAACAATTTCTCTTTCTCTCATAAACCATATGAGCAGGCGTATGCGATCACAAACAGCGTAATCATGTATTAGATGTTCATTTTATATTTTGCCTTTTTCCATACAGTTAAGTAAATTATTTCGTTGTCGTCTACTCAATCAATCAAGTGCCATGCCTGCCGGCGTAGGCGATCATGTCTCTCCACAACTCTCTTTGCTTGGTGCATGTAATCAGTTCTGACGTCGATATTTTGTCGAACCATGATGTCAGGCCATCCAACATCTTCTCCCTCTGTCTTCCACGATCTCTCCTTCCCTGAATTTTACCTGTAGTCACCAAATGTTCTAAACCTTCTCTTCGCATTATATGCCCGAAGAACCTTGATTGTCGGATTCTTATTCTTTTGATAAGGTTTCTTTGTGTGCAGACCTGATTTAAAACCTCCACGTTTGTTTTCTTTGCTGTCCGTGGAATTCTCAACATTCTTCTGTAAAACCACATCTCTGTGGCTTCCAATGATCGTATTGATTGTTTGTTCAGTGTCCATGATTCGCTGCCATACATAAGAATTGGTTCAATATAGCATTGGAGTACTCGTTTTCGCAGTGTCGTCTACTAGCTCCGTTATTAAATTTGATTGTTGTCACAACCTTCCAAAGATACTAATGCGTTCTCGGCAAGGAGATAATCCTTATTTTTAATGTATGCTGGCCTACACGACCTGATATATGTATAACCCAAAATTGACTTATTCTTAGGTTGAAAATACGTGTCTCGGCTTATTGATTGATTGAGCCATCATCATTTCACTTCGGTTAGTAACCATGTTGCTCGTCCGCCTGCCCAGCGTGTTCGTAGCGCGTTGAACTGCGGGTGGCTAGCCTTCTGTGAGTGCGGGTTCAATTCCGCGGGCTGGCAGAAAAGCCACAGGCTCCCCAGATTCACGGTGTTCGTTGTACCGAACCGAAGGGTTACGATGTCCATGTCACCGAGCCGAAGAGCTGAAAGCTCAAGTGCTTCTGGATCGAAAAAAAAAAAAACATGTGTACTCGAATCTCTTTCTTACACAGAAAGATCTCAGCGACAGTGCAGGAACTCCGTAGCACCTGCAAGGGTCCCCAATGTAATGTAGAAGATGGTAAAATATTTTGTAGGATTTTAAAAATTGTTATGGATTTTCCCGCTTCATCCTGCTCTTCTTGAGCTTTGAATTGCTATGCTCTTCTTGAGCTTTGAATTGCTATGCTCTTCTTGAGCTTTGAATTGCTATGCTCTTCTTGAGCTTTGAATTGCTATGCTCTTCTTGAGCTTTGAATTGCTATGGCTTTTTTAAACATGTTCAACTTGAACAAGGGACTTACGTTTTATCGTCAGTCTCCGATAGAACTAGGAACTCGATCTTACCTACACTTCCAGGATCTGGGATCTCTTCGTAAAAAGCTTTAACTCTTAGTATACGCACACTAGAGAGAATCGATAGCATAGTGGTTAGTACACTTGCTTCTTATGCTATGGATCTGGGGTTAAATTTCACAATGAAACCAGACGGATCAACTAAGCCCCAATTTGATACCACGGAAACACCAGGAAGTAAAGTAGGATAGTGTTTATTGTTTCCGATCGTTATGTGGCATGTGGAAAAATTGTTGCTGCCAGAAAGGTTTGCCATGTGGCTTGTCGTATAGTTGTAGTTAATCAAGCACTTAATAAACAACTCTCCCAGTTGTCCCGATGTCAATCTCCCCCATACAACTTTACTCGTGAGACAAAGTTCATCGTTTAGTGTAACACAAAGCAACCATATAAAATGTTAATTCTCTCTCTCGTGATCACCGCCCAGCCCGATGTACCAGACCTCCCCATAAATTCTATTCATGTGGAAATCTGATTCAAGCAGCCTTAGCATTGGTGTGTTTTACGTCACATCTTCGACACCAATTGGAGCTCTGGTGCTTATCCTTCGGCGTTGTGTCCGGTTTCAGCCAGCGTTTACTCAGTTCGCTCTCCGTTCTGTAGCCATCTAGTATTTTTACGGTGTGGAGTAGCTAGCCCCACTCCAAACCTCCATACTCGCCTCTTACGACATGCGTGGCAGGTAACAATGGTTCTATTCTTTACACCCCAATTTGGGCCCCGGTAACCACTCGGGCGAAATGTTAATTCAAGAAAACAATAACTGTTTTAGCGCTAGCTTCCTTGAATGGTGAAACAACAATAGTGGTAAATCCATGCTCGTAAAGATTACTGCGACCAAAATAAAGTGCATATTAATCGATATAACCATTGTGTCAGTTATCTGAGTCACCTGTGTGTTGCCGGGGCCCACAAGTGGAGCAAAGAATAGTACCACTGCAACCTACAATGTAGAGGCGACTGATGTAGGGGCCTAGGGAAGCTACCCTAGTAAATAAAAAAGGTCGCAGAGATCGGATGTTCGGCCTACTTGTAGGTGCATGACTGGCACAAAAGTACAATCGCTCTTAGGCTAGGATCACATACAGGTCACAAAGAGTGGTTTAGCAGATGGTCGATATGGAGCATTCAAGAAGAAGACAATTCGAACATATACCCAACTGTGTAGCACCACATCTGCTAAGCTATACTGTAACATGGTGTCATATTACTCAACTGTGTAGCACCACATCTACTAAGCTATACTGTAACATGGTGTCATATTACCCAACTGTGTAGCACCACATCTACTAAGCTATACTGTAACATGGTGTCATATTACCCAACTGTGTAGCACCACATCTACTAAGCTATACTGTAACATGGTGTCATATTACTCAACTGTGTAGCACCACATCTACTAAGTTATACTGTAACATGGTGTCATATTACCCAACTGTGTAGCACCACATCTACTAAGCTATACTGTAACATGGTGTCATATTACCCAACTGTGTAGCACCACATCTACTAAGCTATACTGTAACATGGTGTCATATTACCCAACTGTGTAGCACCACATCTGCTCAGCTATACTGTAACATGGTGTCATAATACCCATCTGTGTAGTACCACATCTGCTAAGTTATACTGTAACATGGTGTCATAATACCCAACTGTGTAGCACCACATCTACTAAGTTATACTGTAACATGGTGTCATAATACCCAACTGTGTAGCACCACATCTACTAAGCTATACTGTAACATGGTGTCATATTACCCAACTGTGTAGCACCACATCTGCTAAGCTATACTGTAACATGGTGTCATATTACCCAACTGTGTAGCACCACATCTGCTAAGCTATACTGTAACATGGTGTCATAATACCCATCTGTGTAGTACCACATCTGCTAAGTTATACTGTAACATGGTGTCATAATACCTAACTGTGTAGCACCACATCTACTAAGCTATACTGTAACATGGTGTCATATTACCCAACTGTGTAGCACCACATCTACTAAGCTATACTGTAACATGGTGTCATATTACCCAACTGTGTAGCACCACATCTGCTAAGCTATACTGTAACATGGTGTCATATTACTCAACTGTGTAGCACCACATCTGCTAAGCTATACTGTAACATGGTGTCATATTACCCAACTGTGTAGCACCACATCTTCTAAGCTATACTGTAACATGGTGTCATATTACTCAACTGTGTAGCACCACATCTGCTAAGCTATACTGTAACATGGTGTCATATTACTCAACTGTGTAGCACCACATCTACTAAGCTATACTGTAACATGGTGTCATATTACCCAACTGTGTAGCACCACATCTACTAAGCTATACTGTAACATGGTGTCATATTACTCAACTGTGTAGCACCACATCTACTAAGCTATACTGTAACATGGTGTCATATTACCCAACTGTGTAGCACCACATCTACTAAGCTATACTGTAACATGGTGTCATATTACTCAACTGTGTAGCACCACATCTACTAAGCTATACTGTAACATGGTGTCATATTACCCAACTTGTGCACCACATCTACTAAGCTATACTGTAACATGGTGTCATATTACTCAACTGTGTAGCACCACATCTACTAAGCTATACTGTAACATGGTGTCATATTACCCAACTGTGTAGCACCACATCTACTAAGCTATACTGTAACATGGTGTCATATTACTCAACTGTGTAGCACCACATCTACTAAGCTATACTGTAACATGGTGTCATATTACTCAACTGTGTAGCACCACATCTACTAAGCTAACTGTAACATGGTGTCATATTACCAACTTGTAGCACCACATCTACTAAGCTATACTGTAACATGGTGACATATTACTCAACTTGTAGCACCACATCTACTAAGTTGTACTGTAACATGGTGTCATATTACTCAACGGTAGCACCACATCTACTAAGCTATACTGTAACATGGTGTCATATTACCCAACTGTGTAGCACCACATCTACTAAGCTATACTGTAACATGGTGTCATATTACTCAACTGTGTAGCACCACATCTACTAAGCTATACTGTAACATGGTGTCATATTACTCAACTGTGTAGCACCACATCTACTAAGCTATACTGTAACATGGTGTCATATTACTCAACTGTGTAGCTACGCATCTACTAAGCTATACTGTAACATGGTGTCATATTACCCAACTGTGTAGCACCACATCTACTAAGCTATACTGTAACATGGTGTCATATTACCCAACTGTGTAGCACCACACCTACTAAGTTATACTGTAACATGGTGTCATATTACTCAACTTGTAGCACCACATCTACTAAGCTATACTGTAACATGGTGTCATATTACCCAACTGTGTAGCACCACATCTACTAAGCTATACTGTAACATGGTGTCATATTACCCAACTGTGTAGCACCACATCTACTAAGCTATACTGTAACATGGTGTCATATTACTCAACTGTGTAGCACCACATCTGCTAAGCTATACTGTAACATGGTGTCATATTTCCCAACTGTGTAGCACCACATCTACTAAGCTATACTGTAACATGGTGTCATATTACCCAACTGTGTAGCACCACATCTACTAAGCTATACTGTAACATGGTGTCATATTACTCAACTGTGTAGCACCACATCTACTAAGCTATACTGTAACATGGTGTCATATTACTCAACTGTGTAGCACCACATCTACTAAGCTATACTGTAACATGGTGTCATATTACTCAACTGTGTAGCACCACATCTACTAAGCTATACTGTAACATGGTGTCATATTACTCAACTGTGTAGCACCACATCTACTAAGCTATACTGTAACATGGTGTCATATTACCCAACTGTGTAGCACCACATCTGCTAAGCTATACTGTAACATGGTGTCATATTACTCAACTGTGTAGCACCACATCTACTAAGCTATACTGTAACATGGTGTCATATTACCCAACTGTGTAGCACCACATCTACTAAGCTATACTGTAACATGGTGTCATATTACCCAACTGTGTAGCACCACATCTACTAAGCTATACTGTAACATGGTGTCATATTACCCAACTGTGTAGCACCACATCTACTAAGCTATACTGTAACATGGTGTCATATTACCCAACTGTGTAGCACCACATCTGCTAAGCTATACTGTAACATGGTGTCATATTACCCAACTGTGTAGCACCACATCTGCTAAGTTATACTGTAACATGGTGTCATATTACCCAACTGTGTAGCACCACATCTACTAAGCTATACTGTAACATGGTGCATATTACCCAACTGTGTAGCACCACATCTGCTAAGCTATACTGTAACATGGTGTCATATTACTCAACTGTGTAGCACCACATCTACTAAGCTATACTGTAACATGGTGTCATATTACTCAACTGTGTAGCACCACATCTACTAAGCTATACTGTAACATGGTGTCATATTACCCAACTGTGTAGCACCACATCTGCTAAGCTATACTGTAACATGGTGTCATATTACCCAACTGTGTAGCACCACATCTACTAAGCTATACTGTAACATGGTGTCATATTTCCCAACTGTGTAGCACCACATCTGCTAAGCTATACTGTAACATGGTGTCATATTACCCAACTGTGTAGCACCACATCTACTAAGCTATACTGTAACATGGTGTCATATTACCCAACTGTGTAGCACCACATCTACTAAGCTATACTGTAACATGGTGTCATATTTCAATATATCTCATCATCATCATATAGCTTGTCCTGAACAGAACTTTGCCACCCCAACAGTTTTCCGAATTTCTCTCTCATAGGCCAGCTGTCCTGTCTCTGCAGCCGTCATGTTCAAACCATCAGTTACATCCTGAATCCATCTTCTCCGTGGTCTTCCTCTTCTTCTCTTTGCAGGTATGCCTCCTTCCATGATGGTCTTCTCCAGCTCTTCATGTCTTTTTATATGTTCAAAATATCTCAATTTTCTCTTTCTTATTTGTAGCATGAGCCAGTTTTCTTCGATTGTGAGTTCTTTCAATATATCTAGAATTACAATTTGAAAGGTGAAAAAATATATACATATGTAATGCCATATATAGTTCGGCAATTTCATCTTCTTCTTCTTGCTTCGTTCTTTACGACCAATTGTAATCACTCTTTGTGATATGTTTGATCTTTGCCAAGAACGTATATACGTTGCACATTGGTTTGGTAGGCCCCTAAATGCATAGACTTCTACACATCTAGGACATGTGCATCCGATTTCGGCCAAACCTCCTTAGTCGCCTCTTACGACATGCGTGGCAGATAACACTGGTTCTATTCTTTACACCCCAAATTTGGGCCCCGGTAACCACTCTGGCGAAGCAATTTCATAAGAATGCAACCAAACTACACTGTACACAGTCCACTACAACAAAACAGGTGAGAGGTAGGCCACAAAAAAGATGGATACATGGCATAGAAGATTTTAAAAAATCATGGCATATCCTAAAGGACGTAGCCATCAAACACAGTAAACGAGTCATTGATTTTCTAGGCACCACTTATACATTCAATAGTTTGCCATTGCTTTCTGAATAGTGAGGTCTATTTTTACCTTTTCTAAACATCCCACGGAAACTAATTTGCTTCCAAACTTGCCCACCGTGGGGTTTGAACCAGGTACACTTGGGTTTGTGATCGAGCTCACTACCTCTTGAGCTACAGACACTCACTGAACCCTGCCAAAAAAGCAAATATCACCCAAGCCACTAGAGCAGCTCATGACAAGAGCAGAAAACCACAACACTGGGCAACAGTCTGGTAACAATGTGATGACAAAAGCAGAAAACCACACAACACTGGGCAACAGTCTGGTAACAATGTGATGACAAAAGAAGAATGCTATATAGATGTTATTGGTGAACAAAATCGAATACACGATATTCAGGTAGATCCAAAGACGATAAGTCTAACTTTAGGCAATGATGACTGGTATGCATGCTGATTGTACCTGTATCTTGATAGTTATGTTTATGTCTCACATGTACATGTAAAGGTGTGGGTAAGCCAATAACCAAGTTGATAACACTCTGCGCTAGTGATCATGTGAGGTAGAAATACTGAGGTTTGAGTCCAGCTTGTCCAAAATTCTTCGTTGGACATGATACCTTGATCCTTTACTTCAGGATTTAAATTGCAAGTACCTCGGAAGTCAGAGTAAGACTCACTTGAATGACGAGTGACACTTATGATAAGTAAAGCAAGCCTTCATGCAAAAATAAGTCAGAGACACCATATTATATAATGTCTATACTACTTGAAAGTGTGTAACATATGCACGATTGATGAACACAAATTTCCGAAAGTTTTCCTGTTACTCTCTACTAGACCTTCCTTATGTATTTATTTTTTTGGTAAAAGAAAATAAATGCACTGAATGGTGAAAAGATTTTCTTCATTTTTCCTGGAAATGTGCTATTCTTGTTTGTGGTGAATGACCCACTTTCTAACAGTAACTGCTAGACGACATTTAGTGACATTCTAATATTGAATATGGGCATGAGTCAGTTCTGATGGCCTTTCCTATAAATAGACCTGACACTTCACTACCCTATAACTCAATAAATGGTGAATTATAAAGTGGTATCTCTTATGTTTCTAAAATATTATCAGTAACACATCGTTACAAGTTTGTCTCCTATTGGACAATGTCACCCAAGATTATCGGGAATTGAGTTAACAACACATTGGCTGAAATTGGATGCACATGTCCTAAATGTGTAGAAGTCTATGCGTTTAGGGCCTACCAAACCAACGTGCAACATGTACACGTTCTTGGCAAAGATCAAACATATCATAAATTGGTCGTAAAGAACCGCCCGAGTGGTTACCGGGCCCAAATTTGGGGTGTAAAGAATAGAACCACTGTTACCTGCCACGGATGTCGCAAGAGGCGACTAAGGAGGTTTGGCTGAAATCGGATGCACATGTCCTAAAGTGTAGAAGTCTATGCATTTAAGGGCCTGCCAAACCAATGTGCAACGTATATACGTTCTTGGCAAAGATCAAATCATATCACAAAGAGTGATTAAAATTGGTCGTAAAGAACGAACACAAAGAAAAGAAGAAGAGGTTAAGTAAGAACTAACGTAAAGAAGAAAGTTAACACAAATCAATACAAATGGTCTTTGTTACAAAAGCTGTTATGAACAATTTCTGCAGAAAGTTCCCTTCTTCTTTGGACGCGCCATATCGACCACTTGTTAACCACTCTTTGTGATTCGTATGTGATCCGAGCCTCCTACCCACTGGACCTAGAAATGTGAAGTGAATTGACTTCATACCATCCTGGTCTTAAAAGGCTACAGTAATTTTTTTATGGGAATGATAGTAGGAAATAATGTTTTTTAAATAGACCAGTTTAGCAAATGGAAATATTTAGTGTTGAAAATAAGCTAATTTGATAAACAAAGCAGTAAAATTTAGATAACCGAAATCTAAGGATTTGCTTAAAATACTCATAATTTACTCATATACTCATTAGAATAATACTCATTACTTAAAATACTCAATTGTATCGCACAATTTATTTAAATTCCAGGTAAACTTGATGCAACAAAGACACAGTTTTGGCCTCACTTATGTTCATGAGCTTTGAATAGAAGTACGATAATATTTTTAACATTTTCAATCATGCAGATTCACAATTCCTTGTTTTTGGACAATGAGAAAAATATGAATTGCTTTTGTGTGTGGGATCAAAGTTTTACATGCCAAAAAGTGAGCAGAAGAGAATAAATTATGGGCTACAAAGATGACCTCAGAGTAGACTCGAGTCAGAAAGTATCAGCTGATAATGATATTGGTTTGTGAATTCAAGTGTATCCCCAATGGTGTGAATTACCAGTGGATTCATTTTATAATTCAACTGAGACAGTGCACTAACACGTGTAGATATGTCTCTTCTGATTCTTCCACAATGTGTTTACGCCTTCCTGTACTAAATCTGTCTGCTATGTTTGTTTGTCACTAATTCTTCTTTGAATGTTCCACATCAACCCCTTGTTAACCGCTCTTTGTGATTTGTATGTAATCTGAGCCTAAGAGCGATTGTACTTTGTGCCAGTTATGCACAGCACAACCAATTTCTGCTCCGCTTTTATTTACTAGGGTAGCTTCCCTAGACCCCTACCTCAGTCGTCTCTTACGACATGCTTTGTAGATCGCAGTGTTACAATTCTTTGCTCCCTTTGTGCGCCCTGACAACACACAGGTGACTAATTCTTATCATTCTTAATTCATTTCAGAATGAATCGCATTCCCAATATTACAGATATAGTTCAAGCAAAGTGAAATTCGATTCAATAACGGTAGAAGGTTCAATCCCAAATTGTTGCCGAAATTTATGCAGAACAGTTGTTTTTTTTTTAATTAAGGAAAGGACCAGCAATTTTGATTTCAGAATCGAACTTGTGTTGCTGGAGCTTTCAAAGGGGAACAAAGAATAATAACACTGCGACCTACAAGGCATGTCATAAGAGGCGACTGAGGTAGGGCTAGGAAGCTGCCTAGTAAATAAAAAGTATAGCAGAAATTGGATGTGCTGGCCTACTTATAGGTGCATAACTGGCATAACATAAATCGATCTTAGGCTCGTGTCACATACAAATCACAAAGAGTGGTTAACAAGTGGTCAATGTGGAGCATTCAAATAAGTTAAGAAGGAAAGCTTTCAATTTGATCCTGTGCCATTGACATATAGGGCTCAAACAAAATTATAAATAAGTACTAAAATACGCACAACAATTTTATGAATAACTTAAGAAGACGAACATTTGTTTCTCCAGTGTGAGTCCATGAAATATGACTTTTCAATTCAATATATGTGGTTTAACCTTTAAAGTGATGTACGTTAGAGAATCAAAATATTATATATAATAAATTGCATCCCATTTCCATTCAATATTTACATTTTTGTATACGCTACAAGCAAATAACAAACTTACAAAGTAACAAAGCAAACTCAATTGAATTGCTTATGCATTGTTATTGTACTTAGAACCACTTCATCTGCAAAGTCTCATATGACTTGGACAAGACTTACAAAATAAGTACTCTACTCTTTATAAGGATTTCCTATTCACTATTCAATGACTAGAATGACTCACGTCGATCATCATGACTATTCCCTCTAGCCGAGCCCTAAGTGATGAAGGTGCAGCTATCATGCTATGAGCAGTATGAGTTCAACATAATTTCTAACGTTCTTGCAAGATTTTCAATAAGACTATTGCCACAACCATTATTTATTATATGATCGTACTTACATGGAAAAGTAAGTGCTCACAAGAACACAACATATTATGTCATATAGAAAAATGTCTTTCTTAACTCCAGTCACCGATAACCCGGAAATGAAAACGCCAAACTTTGTTTCGTTATCGTCTCTTCTACCCGATAGCTGACGATAATAATAGCTGCCATTGCAGAAGTGAATAAATTCTCGTTCCCTGGTTGGTTAACTTTTATTCCGGTTGTGTGTAATATTGTGTGATCGAAGAGTAAAGTAGATAATAAACAAGAGTATTCATGAGATCAGATCAAAAGAATAAGACCGACATGCAATGATTTTCGTACACATAATGCGACCAAGAAAGAGAGAGCAATAGAAGTCAGAACATATGTTTTATAGATTACACCATGTGTCCTATCCATCACCAGCGTCTCTTCCTTAGCTCTTTTTCCACTTGTATCTGCTTAGTTCTTTCTCTGAGTTCATCGTTTGCAATCTTATCATACCATCTTAGTCCCTCTATTCTACGTAAACATCCATTTTGAAAGGTCTGTAGTTTTATGATGGTTTCTTTTGTCGTCATCCATGTTTCCCAGCATGGACTGACCATTCCGAGAATGGACCGAGCATCCCGTAGAGCTGTTTTCTCCAGTATATGTATGTTATCATCATCATCATTGGCCTCTTTGTCTCAGAAGACAATAGGTCATGCGTCACGTAGTATGTTCTGCGCTGAATCACAACGTTTCTTGTGGCTGTAATAGCCTATAAATATGCTATGTTATACTGCTCTTTGAATAATGTCATAGTCAATGCTGACCTACCAGGAGTCACCTTTGATGGGCAGACTATCGATCGTCGGGACAAGTTGCGCTTTCTTGTGATAACTTTTGGTCACAGTTCCTATTTCAAACAGTATATTGAATAAACAATATAATAGAAACTGTGGTTTTGCAGTTCTCGAAGTTGTGGTAGTAGCAGACATCGAGAGGCAACCACTTGTCCTCCTGTTAAGTCCTGTTCCATCAGCGTGTTAAGTCTGTAGTGGATAACGGCCTTGGTATTCTCACTGGGGCGTGTTCATAATGAAATCACGCGTGCAGTCATCAGATGTACTAGAGATTAAGAATCGCTTTGTGAAAATGAGATATATGTCTAGCCTCATGCCCCTTCTATCTATCACTAAAGTCATAGCCTACATGTGAGTTACTACAGATCAGCAACATCCACTGCATACGAATACTATTATAACAGAAAATTATTAACACCATTAAGGACACGAGAATCAAGATCGGCATGTCAAGAATGACACAAGATGAGAGGACAAGCCGTCAGGTGACCAAAGCTGTGACACTACCCCCAAATGGGGAAAATGGATCTCCATAAATATGAGCATGTAAAACTTCTCTAATGTAATCATTACTCTTGGAATGAAATGTACAGATTGTGACAATATTAAAACGGGCCTTGAAATTAAGCTATTGATAGCAGAGATATGAGAACATAGTGAAATGACACAAGCATTTGAGAAGAAATTAAGATTTTGAAGCGTCTGCAGCTCAAGCCATAGTGAGCTTGATTCACAACCCGATCTACCTGGTTCAAACTCCGCGGCAGGCAGTTTGGAAGCAAATTCGTTTCCGTGCGATTTTTACGAAAGGTAAAAATAGACCTCACCGTTCAGAAAGCAATGGCAAACTATACTGAACGTATAAGTGGTGCCTAGAAAATCAACGACTCGTTTACTGTGGTTGATGGCTACGTCCTGCAAAGGATATGTCACGATTTTCGACACAATGTTTTAGAACGTCCTGGACAGAGCTGATGACAAATTTAAAAAACACTACAAGGTCTGAACATTGAGGTGCATAGACTCATAAACAATATCATGTCTTGGAAACTCAAATACTTTGATCAAAGTAAAGATTTATTTTAAATATTCTGCCCATATTTTCTTATGCGCTGCATCTGCTCTCTGAGTACTTTACACTCTTCATTCTTAGTTGGGCCATTTCCTGTGAAACACAACTTTCAGTTAGTTGTTTTAGTGTATTGTAATGCATTTTACTGTTTCCAGTCTTAGTTGCCTTTTCTATTTTCCTCTTGTTCATCCAGCCGATTAGCATATGCTCTTTTGTCTCTTGTTCATCCAGCCGATTAGCATATGCTCTTTTGTCTCTTGTTCATCCAGCCGATTAGCATATGCTCTTTTGTCTCTTATTCATCCAGCCGATTAGCATATGCTCTTTTGTCTCTTGTTCATCCAGCCGATTAGCATATGCTCTTTTGTCTCTTGTTCATCCAGCCGATTAGCATATGCTCTTTTGTCTCTTGTTCATCCAGCCGATTAGCATATGCTCTTTTGTCTCTTATTCATCCAGCCGATTAGCATATGCTCTTTTGTCTCTTGTTAATCCAGCCGATTAGCATATGCTCTTTTGTCTCTTATTCATCCAGCCGATTAGCATATGCTCTTTTGTCTCTTCTAGCAGCTCTTTTCTCTCCCTTGTCTTTTAGTCTATAATTTTCTCTAACTTTGATTTCATCTGTTGTATTCTTAGTACTGAATATAGCAAGTTTCATTCTTCTTCTTCTTTCATTTCTATGTAGCATCCCGTATCCAAGGTTTTCTGTCTATATTCTTTAAAGGGTTTAAGGGTTTCAAGCCGAAGGATTGACTTCATTGCATCGGGTTTTACCCTATGCGGCTCGGTCCCTCTCCGCAGAAATGGCACGCCACCTGCACAAAGCACGGACTCCGTAGCTCCATCAACAATCCTAGGGGTCTTTGAAAAAATTGCACTCGTGAACGGCGCGGTCCGGATTCGAACCCACGACCTTCTACTCACAAGGCAAAGGGCTTAACCACTTAGCCACAGCGACCCCTCCCCCATCTAAAATTGTGTTCTTTATCTTAGTTCATTTGTCTTCAGTGTTCTGCTCATTTTCCCCATCAAGTAACGCGAACCTGATCTTAAGTTTGAGCAGATATTCCTCTTTTACTTCTTTATTTTGGAACTGTTTTACTGTTTATTCGCATTCAGTTATCAGTTATATGACGACTATCATCATATCACTCCAGACACGTCCATAGGTGCTCCGATCTCCGCCTCAACAAATCCAGCAGCGTCCAGCGGACCAACACACCAATTCGATGTTGATTAATCAATATCTTTGCATATTTGGTATGCCGTTCTTTTCGGGCTGCACCAATATTGACACCAGTGGCGGCTCGTGATCATTTTGTTGGTGGGGCCAGACACACATTTTCGGCGAAACCATGATGTTTTGGTTATATTTTAATAAATACACGTTAGATCTTTATTTTTGGTGGGGCCCGGCCCCATTGGCCCGTAATGACGAGCCGCCACTGATTGGCACTCAACTCTCTCAATCTGGTCAGAGAGTGGGATTCGCATTCGTTCTTTTTTAGTGTGTTGAATTTTCAGTTTCAATTTACCTACGCATAAATTATGATCGCTTCCTACATCTTCATCTCTATATTGCGTGTTTCGCATTTGCTATATAATTTTTCTGCAGTCTTCCTTTATATTAATAATAGGTTATTCTTCATCATCATCATCAAGTAGCTTGTCCCTTCCGGAACTTGGCTCCCACGACAGCAGACCTGAAAAACTCTAGTCTGTGCAAATTGACCGGCGTCAGCAGCAGTCATTCTCAGATCGTCAATGACATCTTGCATCCGTCATCTTCTAGGTCTTCCTCTCATTCTTCGTCCATTCATCATTCCCTCCAAAATTATCTTCTCTATGCACTCGTGTCGTTTGATGTGTCCGAAATATTTAATTTTCCTTCATTTTATGTTCTTTAAAAGCCAACGCTCTTCAATATGAAGTTTATTCTCAGAGAGGTTGAATTCTAATTAGGTACACTTTTGAGATTTTATCAAACAATAATTGTTTCTCAAATATTTAATTAATTAACATCACATTACATAAATTACATGATATAGTATAGCAATAAGTATGTTATGTAAGCTTTAACTATTACTTGCTAATAATAAATTTTGCGAATCACAAAGAACTTTCCATTTAGTCCGAACCTTGACTTGAAACAAAATGGTGTTGGAAAGTACTATTATCTGGTGAGTATGCTTTCAATTGTATTTATGTACTTTATTTCCCAATATACATGCATATTTTTGTGTTATATCAAATTATATTTGAAGTATTTAGGTACTTGTTGGTTTAAGTTACTTGCTTAATTCGTATTTTTGTTGAAACATTCACTTGATATTGGCCGACATATGATGACGAAGCAGCTCTCTACTAAATTTGTTCTGGATCCGATTCAAATATTACAATATTATACTCTGCTGAACTTACTAATACTTGGAAGTAAGCGACTGTCAACGTACTGTCAAGTTTCATTCACAAAAAAATATTATATTGATTATCAGCAAATTAACTTGATGGCATTTCTTCGGGTGCATATTCAGCGTATCATGACACGATCATTTATCATTGATTGTCTTGTGGTTTTCAGACAACAATGATTGTTTTGTAAGTAACATTTTATTATTGTCCACTGCACCCCAGCAATGTCACTATTTTTTTACAAGTTGGTCATTGTAACAGACCACTGTCACTCAAGTTACTGCACATGACTGATAACTATATTCAGTTAGTGTTTAGTGTTCCCAGTTACAGAAAAGTTGAAACTCAAAACATTGTGGATATATATATATATATATATATATATATATATATATATATATATATATATATATATATATATATATATATATATATATATATATATATACAGTTAATATACATATATTTCTTCTCTCGCGTCTCGCTCTTTCTTTTACGGCCGTTTTTATCATTCTAATGTGATATATAAACAGCCTAACACCAAGAACTGGTGTACGTTCACAACCTTCAGTACCAATTGGAGCTCTGGTGCTTATCTTTCGGTGGTGTGTTCGATTTCAACCATCGTTTAATGGGTTCGATTTCAACCAGCGTTTAATGGGTTCGCTCTCCGTTAGCCCTTTGCTGTCCCCAGCCAAACCTGCAAGGCAACAGGTTGCTATTTTCTTTTAGGGTAGTGACCCTTAGAGCACCTGCCCTCCCAGGCTGATGAGCGTCATCTGCCCAGAAAAACTGTCTGTTTGTGGACAACTCGGTTTTCCTGCCGTCCAGTTTTGTGTGTGGTTTACTCCACTAGCCTTTGATTGTCACCAATCAAAACTACAAGGCAGCAGTAGTTCCTTGCGAGCGTAAACGTGCACTGGCTTTAACCTCTGCTGGGCCCTCCAGTCTTCTGCAATCCTGGATGGTCCGCTTACCCTGACGCCTGCCTCGCTCTGCCCTGGTGCCTGCCTCACCATTTCCGTAAATTCTCATCATGCTCACATTTGCCTGGGATGTCACCGCCTGGGGCTTAACTCAGGCCCCCACCCCTGCGATGTAGGCCTGAGTTTCGCCCTATGCGGGCACACATGCAACTCAACCTGGGACCTGGCATACACGGGCTCCAGGGGATGAAGAGAGAGATAAACGGGCTCTGAGTTTCGCCCCACGTGGGTCCACGCCTCTTCGCTGAATGCACTTCTCATCCCGTATGTTTGTTTGCTCGATCCCTCCCTCCAGGGGAGTTAATATTCATTTGCTGATGACTTGTACACTGCCGTTTCTTACTTGAGCAAATTTTATCGGCCAGGAGATGCATGCATTTTGTGCGTAATTTTTGGACCTGTATTTCTTTTCTGTGCTTGCACTACTATCACTACATGTAGCTCTCCCTCGATCCCTGCCCCCTTAGCCAGACCGGAACCAAAGTCTGTTTTCAGGGTCACCCTGTGGATGTGGGGTACAGGGTCTTGATTAGTGCCAGCTCCACTAATCCTGGCAAGGCGTTGTCCCCATGCGCCTTTGACCCCAGATATATATATATATATATATATATATATATATGATCTCTTTTGCAGAGCAGCATCTCTTTTATAACTCTTTAGCATTTAGGGCTAGGGTATCAACAATTGATGGCCCTTCTTCTCTATTCTTGGCCAGCTTCTGTATTGTGTTCCAGCTGGGATTCATTTCATATTCTAATATTCTCCTCCATGTCTTTTTGGGTCTTCCACATTTTTATTTGCCCTCTGGTGTCCATCTCAGTGCAGTTTTTGTGACAGTCTCTGTGGATATTGGTATTCATATACTTTTGCTAACACTAAGAAGCTCTTTGCTAGAGATAGTTTTTATAATAAGATCTTTATGATGTGTTATCTTGGAGGACTAGTAGGTTGCTTGTGTTACACATTTTAAGCCTTTATCAAGTAACGGATACAACAGGAATGAAGAAATTCACTTCCTATATGAAACACAACATATACAGTCAGACAATAAACCCCTAACCTAGTGTCTTGACTTGTATTGCTATTGCTACATAGTT
Organism: Arion vulgaris; assembly: GCA_020796225.1. NCBI lineage: Eukaryota > Metazoa > Mollusca > Gastropoda > Stylommatophora > Arionidae > Arion > Arion vulgaris. The sequence goes on from CM036756.1 coordinate 14,967,479, forward strand.
TTTCTGCAGTCTTCTCTTATATTAATAATACTATCTTAATAAGAGTGGCCTGTAAAATTGCAGTGAAACTGAATACACAAAAAGTTTGATTTTATAAAATTAGATTATGAACAGTTGTTTTTCATCATTGCTTGTTGTTGCTTTGATCTAAAACTGTTACTTATACATTTTTAAAAAACTACTGAAATATTTTTTAATGTATTCTGTTTACTGAATGTGATCTTATACTTGTGTGTGTGTCTCATACTACAGTGTTGACAACAGTGATTACATGCGAAATGGAGATTTTGTACCTACTCGCATGCAAGCTCAGCAGGATGCAGTTAACCTTGTATGCATGTCAAAGACCAGATCCAACCCAGAAAACAATGTTGGTCTTTTGAAAATGGCAAAGTGAGTGAACCATTTGTGGTAACATGGGAATCATTTTTCAATATTCAATTATTTATTTGTTATATTTTCTGACTATTAGTTGTCATCATATAATCGCTTGTTCCTGAGCTGAATTTTGCCACCCTAACAGTACAATGAAATTTCTGATTCTCATAGACCTGCTGCCGTCATGCTAAAATCATCCATCACATCTCAAATCCATCTTCTTCATGGCTTTCTCCTTCTCCTCTTTACCAGGATGCCTCCCTTCATAATTGGCTTCTTCAGCTATACATGTCTTTTATATATGTCCAGAATACTTGTTTTCCTATGTGTAGCATCAGCCAGTTTTCTTTAATTTTGAGTTCCTTTGGATATATCTATGTGTTCTCTTCTCTGTTCATATTATATGGAGGGAGCTCTACTGTTACATATATTCTTTGTTGCTCTACACAACCATTCATTAAACCAATCTTAGGGGCCGGTATGTGATATGTCCAGTGTAGCAAGAGCAGGGAAGAATGATGTGGCCATTGCTGGACAAGCTCTTTGGAGATCTCGATAATCTGAGGCAAACCATTGTTTTCTTTGAACATATTCAAGTTGACTTCTGAAAGTGAACAAAGAACACATGTAGCAGACAGTCTTATTATATTTAAAGCCCAGACAATAGAAACATTGTATCTTAACTTCGCTCGTGTGTTGCCGAGGCTCACAATGGGAGCAAAGAATAGTAACACTATGACCTACAAGGCATTGCATAAGAGGCGACTGAGGTAGTTGCCTAGAGAAGCTACTCTAGTAAATAAAAAGTGTAGCAGAAATCAGATTGCTGGCCTACTTGCCAGCTATGTGTTGCCGAGGCTTGCAAGGGAGCAAAAATAGTAACACGCAACCTACAAAACATCTCGTTAGAGACGACTAATGTAGAGACGCTAAACTAGTAAATAAAAAAAGCGTAGGATGTGCTGGCCTACCTGTAGGCGCATAACTGGCATACCGTACAATCACTCTTAGGTTCTGATTACATACAAATCACAAAGAGTGGTTTAACAAGTGGTCGATATGGAGCGTTCAAAGAAGTATCTTCACAGATTCTCTTTAAGCAATACAAACCATGTGAAGTTAAACCCTGTACTTGACTTTTTGCGTGAAGGCCTGCTTTCTTTATTATCAGTGTCCCCTGCCATACAGGTGTACCTTCTCCGATTTCAGAGGTATACTACTACTTAATCGCATGTAGTTTCCCCTTCTATCCATACCCACTCTGCCAGACTACAATGCAACAATCTGTTTCCAGGGTCACCATGTGGAGGGGGTTATAAATATGTCATTTCTAGGTTTGAGTACAGTTTATAGAAATGTTTAAAATATGTTTTCCCTTTTTTAATAATAGTACTTAGTAGCTTTCATTGCTTTTAGATTCAATCTTATATGTACACATATATGTGTGTGTGTAAATCTTTTTTGTAGTAATTATTCAGTACTAAATGAAAGTGCTTATAGACATGACAAAATATTAAATATTTCTCTTGTTCGACTCTTTGATGTAATTTAAACAAATATAAAATTGTAGTTTTTAATTAAACTTGATTTGTGCTTTTATTTCAGCGCTGAAGTTCTTGTAACATTGACTTCCGATGTTGGTCGTATCCTAGCACGTCTGCATCAAGTTCAACCTTCAGGCGAGATCAATTTCTTGACTGCAGTACGAGTGGCACATGTGAGTTGTTTGATTTTATATGTTATTGTGCCTGATTGTTAATTTAGTGGCCACTTTTCGTATATTTAAGATTTTCTTTCTGACTTTATTGGCATCCTTGATTGCATTTGATTGGATGTTATTTAGACTTTGTATTTTTATTTTGTTTTTAAATATACAAATTTACTTTAAAAAATGTTTTAAGTAGCTAAGCATGTTTTCCTCTCTCTGCTATCACCGACCAGACTGATGTACCAGACCTCCCATAAATTCTATTCATGTGGAAATCTGATTCATGCAGCCTTAGCATTGGTGTTTTACGTCACATCTTCAGTACCATTTGGAGCTCTGGACATTATCCTTCAACGATGTGTCCGTTTTCAGCCGTTTACTCAGTTCGCTCTCTGTTTTGTAGTAGCCATTTAGTGTTTTTTACGGTGTGGGGTAGCTAGCCTCTCGCCCAACCTCCTTAGTCGCCTCTTGAGACATGTGTGACAAGTAACAGTGGTTCTATTCTTTACACCCTAAGTTGGGCCCCGGTAACCACTCGCGCAATGCATTCATCTGAAAGGCCGCCTCTTGAGACATGTGTGACAAGTAACAGTGGTTCTATTCTTTACACCCTAAGTTGGGCCCCGGTAACCACTCGCGCAATGCATTCATCTGAAAGGCCACCTCTGAAGTCAGAGTAACGCTTGCATGAATGAAACAAAGGATACTGATACGTCAAGCAAGCTTTCGCATAAATATCAGTCAGAGGTGCCATATCAGATTATGCCTGAATTCAAATGAACTAAGAAAACAAATCTGAAAGGCCTTTATAAATATGAGACACACACACAAATACATGAAGACTTAAATATACTGGTAAGAGAACTTGGACAACTCTTACACACATGCATACACACTACAGAGAACGTACAAATTTGAACACACATGCATATAAATTGTAATTATACTGGTACAGAACAAACTGAAGTCTTGAACACAAATGCCACCATTTTTCTTCATCTCCAGTACAGTAGTTTGACAGGTATTATTTTGTGTTCTTGTGAATGGTCTGGGCAAAGTGTAGTATCTCTCTCTCTCTCTCTCTCTCTCTCTGCCTTTTTAACCAAGATTGGGGCATAGGCTCTCAACCAACTCATGCCATGTCTCCTATCTCTAGCTATCTCCTGCAGCTCCCAAAGCGTAGTATAACACTGCGAAACTGTCTCAGTTCTTTTATCATTTATTGATATTGTTTTGGTGCAGTCCACTAACTATAAAAGTCGATTAAATACAGTTGAGTATATTAACATTTTATTTGAAAATAGTGAGACAAGGACTTGAATTGTTCTTCAAGAAGTGTTATATCTTTCTGTTTTACTTTATTTCAGCTGGCACTGAAACACAGACAGGCGTAACCATAAATTGCGTATTGTAGTGTTTGTTGGCAGCCCAATTGACTTGGATGAAAAAGAGGTATTGATTTAGTAAAATTGTGTATATTTGCGAGTATCATTCAGCAGGATCATTCATTCAGATTGAAAGTAAATTGAAATACACACAGAAAAGATTGTCAGTATCAACTGGTAAATTCTCCAGTAATTTTACTGCAGAAGCAGGTGCCTTGAAAACTGCGGCAGAAACCCTAAGGAGAGAGGAAAATACAAAAAAGAAAGATTTTTCACTGAGGCACTTGCGTCACTAAGGAAGCATAAAAATGCACAACTAAATGACCTAAGAAAAACACAATGCGGTTTATGCCAGCAATTTAAAAGTGCTGCGATACAGTGGATCTCGCTTGCAGCATCTATGACCATAATGAGGTTGACAGTTTTGTAAAGGGTGGCAAAACTATCACGACCTCATTTCAGCATAAATTATGATGAGGCAAAGAGATCTGTCATAAGAAAAGACATGATGAAGTGGGAAACAGAACATCAGTGCCATCAGACAAACAATCTATGTTATCAGCGCAACAAAAAATGCAAAGTCTCAAACTCTGCATATACCACAACAGATTGAGATACCGTCTTTTCAAGAAGCAAAAGACAGGAACATTTTGGTGAATGTGACACTGACAAAATGACTTCTGAACATCTTTTACAAAACTGTGCAGCATGTGATGATCAGAGATAACTGATGTGGCCGTTACCAGTGCCATTGCATGACAAGCTCTTTGGAGATCTCGAGAACCTGAGTCGGACCACTGCTTTCTCTGAACTTGGTTTTAGTTGTCTTCTGAGGATGAACGAAGCAGAAGAAAATATATATATCTTGATCACCATATTGATTTTCTCAGTTAGCATTGTTTTGGTTTTCGCTACTTTAAGATAATGGTTTTATTCCGTACTGTTCTTTTGTGACATAATTAGGTTATGTTATGCGATCAACATCATAGCACATTGGGCATTCTGATGCATGCTCCATCCTCTGCTGCAATGACCATCATAAAGTCAACTTGCTTACTGTATCCATGAGAAGTTCGTTAGTATATCTTCTCCCTCTACCACGAAGATGACACTGTCTAGCATGTCCAAACTTCTCGTTTCAGTGTCTGAGTCTCGCCAAATCACATAAATGAGTGCATACCACATTGATGACATCGGCTCTGTCCATACATAATTAGTTTCTCTATGCCATTCTGTGATGTTATTAATACCGTGTCATCAGCATATCGTATCTCTGGTATTTCAGATCCTTTTACACACTAACTTTGACATAGAGAGGCTACTTTCCTGCATGTGTGTATACTTATACGGTGTGTACCATTATCTGCAAGTACACAAATGTGTAATAGTGGTGAATCTGCAACACTAACCAGACTGCAAGAATTCTAAATCGTCAAAATGTGGTGTAGCTAGACAAGAACACTATGCTGGTTGCCAAAGAAGAATAGTAAACCAACACAGAACCGGTGTCGTTAGTTGCCAAACGCTGAGAGGCATACTAGGAGGAGATCGGAGCACTTATAGATTAATTGGTTTGACAAGTAGTGATGATGATCTGACTAAACTAAAACTTAAATGTGTTAATACTTGTTGAGTCAATGATATTTGTTATTTCCTTGCAGATTGTGAAAGTTGCCAAGAGACTAAAGAAGGAGAAAGTCAATGTGGATGTTGTCAACTTTGGAGAAGAAGTAATTGCTTTCATTGTCTCATTTCACTTTCTTATTTCCCTTGCAGTGTGAGTGACAACTGTATTTTATCAGTCTATCTTATTGAGTTCAACTGTCTGCTTTAGCAAATTACTACTTTTCTGGTTTCATCCTTTTTTTTAATTGAACGTTTCTCTTGTCAGAGCTTAATTGATCTCTGTGCCATGTCAGTTTGGAGGCAATGACCAAATTCATTATATGCAACATATGATGTCCTAAAATAAACTGATACATTTGTTATAAAAACTCATCATCCAATAGATTGTCTTGAGCAACACTTTGCCACCTCTCTAATAGTCCTTCGTAATTTCTCTCTCTCATAGGCCAGATGTCTCATCTCTACAGCCATCATGCTCAAATCATGAGTTACATCCTGAATCCATCTCCTTGTGGTCTTCCTCTTTGCTACATGCCTCCTTTCATAATAGTCTTTTCCAAACCTTTGTATCTCTTTATATGTCCAAAATATTTCAATCTCACACTCCAAAAGTACTCAGTTTATATCCCACATGGAATATTTGGGCTCTTTTACAGTGGTCCCTAATCTTAGGATAGGTGAGATCAAATGTCTAGTCTTATTGGAGGTAGATGATAAATTCTAGGTCCTGTGTTCAAGTTGAGCATGCAAAAGAAATCATGATAGTTGGAAATAAATTAGGCTTGAAAAAGTCACTGTTTGGGGCAAAAATAATTAATACCAATTTAAATTATCTTATCTTATCTTAACCACATTTGCCGTGAAGCGTCGTGGGAGAGTTAGTTTCCTATCTTGTGCCAGGTGTGTTGCGCTTGCGTTGTCAGTCCATGCTTTCGCAGGGACTCTGAGATGTTATCTATCCATCTTGTTCTTGGCCTGCCTCGTGCTCTGTGCCTGAGTGTCGATTATTATAGGCACGTGATGGTAGTAAATGTGGTTCCATTCTCATTAAATGGCCGAACCACTTGAATCTTTGCTTCTCGATGTACTGTATGCATGGTATAGTACCAACGATGCTTCTGATATTCTCGTTTCTCACTCTATCTCTCCTTTAACGTTGACAGCTTTTCGTAGACATCTCATTTCACATGTTGTAATCTTTCTTTCTTGTGTCTACCAATTTAAAAACTGTAGCATATGTTACATTTATCTATGGATCATTGCTGATGCTACAGAGTATGTGTACTGTTGCTGAGATCTTTCTGTGTAAGAAAAAGACTGAAGCACACATGGTTATTCACTAAAGTGCAATGTTGATGCTCACTCAATGATCAATCAGTCATTATCAAATTGAAATTTAATGTTATTTTGGTTATTATGTTATATATATATATGCAGCTGTAGTTGACTACGGTGACTAGCCCTCTGTAAATCTGTTCACTCATCACATTCCCAGATTTCGTTTGTGCAACGAAGATTCGATGTCATGACCAGCTGACTTTCAGCTCAAGTGCTTGGATCGGAAAATAATATATACTATATAAATGGATAAGAATCTGGATATCACATTCGTTTTTAAAACAGAAATGATTTGTATATCTATTAGCTTTGAACACAGATAAGCTGACTGCTTTTGTGAATGCTATCAATGGAAAAGATGGATCAAGGTAAAATATTTCTCTATGTTTCTTGAACATGTCACCTTAATTGAGTGATAGTCAGAACTGAATGTGGTATATCAAATAGTGGGTATAAAGTATTAGTCTTACTACATCCTTCTTCTTTCTTGAATACATTTCCAGGTGTCATCACTTATATCCAATGTTTCCAGTCTATCGTCTTTAATCCTGCACTGCTGCTTACTGCCTTCAAGAGTATATTATTCATATTAATCCATTTGTCTTCAATGTTCTGCTCATTTTCACCATCAAGTAACTCGAACCTGTTCTAAGTTCGAGCTGATATTCCTATTCCTCTTTTACTTTAAATTCTATATAGCAACAATAATAATAACTTTCATTAAAAATGTCCTCTTCTCAAATTTAATTAAAATTTTATTTTAGAAGGAAATATGTCACAGCATATACACCATAGGTCAATTAAATATACCTTGAATAATGTAAAAATACAACAGACTCCAGAATTCAAATATCTCGGATTCAAATATCTAGGGAGTATATTCACAGCAGATGGAAAGATGGACAGAGAAATCGAGACTAGATGCCAGAAGGAAACGCAGTGACATACCGTCACCACTATTAAAACATCCAAGCAGGGGACTGCCTAGAGTAGTTGATAGTAGCTCGGCCTGCTAGCTGTGAGAGCGCCTCATAGCTCGGGTTCGAGCCTACTGTCCGGCATTTGTTCGAGTCCACTGGTCTTACTCAGGACGATAACATGAGTACCTCTGAAGTCGGAGAAAATCTGCCTGTATGGCGAGGAATACTAATTACGAGTACATTGAGCACACGGCTGCCAGTGTAAAGTAATTTACAATGTGCACGCTGCTGCCATTGTAAGAAATTGGAAAAACAGATTTTCACGCAAAATCAGTTTCAGAGATGAAACTTGTCTGAGTTGAAAGCGGACGAAGGGAAAAGGAAAAAAGGAAAAGGAAAAAAGGAAAAAAAAAAAAAAAACATCAAGCATTAACATGGCAGTCAAACGACAACTGATAAACTGCATATTTATTCCAACTCTCTGCTATCAGTGCCAAACATGGCCCCTTACAAAGAAAGAAAGATTACAACATGTGAAATGAGATGTCTACGAGAAGCTGTCAACGTTACAAGGAGAGATAGAGTGAGAAACAAGAATATCAGAAGCATCGTTGGTACTATGCAAAGAGATTGATTAATCAACATCGAACTGGTGTGTTGGGCCACTGGACGCTGCTGGATTTGCTGAGGCGGAGATTGGAGCACCTATGGACATGTCTGGAGTGCTATGATGATAGTCCTCATATAACTGATAACTGAATGTTACAACACTATAAAATAGCTAACTGTCAGTGGATATCCTACTATTTCTGTTTATCTGCACATTACCCAGTTCTAACCGTATTACTCACCAGATGATAAAATGTAATGTTTATTCATCATTAACCATAGATGGCTATTCTATAACCAAATATATAGTGTGCCTAATACTCTAACATTAGTTATTAGTTTTAGTGCATTAAAATAGCGACTGTAAGCAACATTAAATGTTATTACTCATATCAAGAAAGCCCTTACTAAGACACAAGAAAGAAAGATTACTACATGTGAAATGAGATGTCTACGAAAAGCTGTCAACGTTACAAGGCGAGATAGAGTGAGAAACAAGAATATCAGAAGCATCGTTGGTACTATACCAACTGCATACAGTACATCGAGAAGCAAAGAATCAAGTGGTTCAGCCACCTAATGAGAATGGAACCACATTTACTACCATCACATGCCTACAATCATCGACACTCAGAGCACGAGGCAGGCCAAGAACACGATGGATAGATAACATCTCAGAGTCCCTGCGAAAGCATGGACTGACAATGTCAACCCATAACACACTTGGCACAAGATAGAAAACTAACTCTCCCCACGACGCTTCAAGGCAAATGTTGTTAAGATAAGAAGATAAGATATACACCATTTATTAATAACATCAGCATGAGTGCCTTGTTGCTATCACAGTTTATGGACTCAGAGTCAGCAAAGTTATATACAGCGAATTTGACCATCATTGGTTAGAGAGAGAACCTTCAGAATGATTCTGGTGACTAGTCATGTGTGACTAGTTGAGTTCACACATCTAGAGCCCAGGATAACTCTACATCATCATCAGTCCTTGTTGGGACCAAGTGAACATAAGACAAAAATTTGTCACTCAACTTAGCAGTTCACATTGTTGCTGTGGGTTTTTTTTTTTAGTGTTTGGTCGCCGGAATCACTCCCAACCCTTCTAAGTAACTGTTGATATGTGAGAGGAGACAGGTTCTTTTCTTCGCTATCCTGGAAACCACACAACTGCTGAACTCTGCATATCAACATGTAGTTGGTGACAGAGAATGACTACATTAAACCTTGACTGGCAGTACTTACTTTTTCTACTGGGATAGTTAAAAAGGTTACAAAGGTTCCCAAGCTCTAGATGGGGCCAGTTCTCAAGAGTCTTAAGTCAAAGTAGAACAATAAAAACATAAGAAAGATCATACATATTATTTTGCATTTGATTGTAATTATTAATGTCATGTTTGCATTCGATTAGTTGTCAATGGTTCTCACTTTTACAGCTCTCATCTGGTTACTGTACCACCTGGGCCTATGCTGTCAGATGCACTGCTCAGCTCCCCAGTTATTGTTGGAGAAGATGGTGCAGGCGCAAGTATGACAGGAGCTGGTTTTGAGTTTGGTATTGATCCAAATGAAGATCCAGAGCTTGCACTGGTAAGCTTTTATTTTTGTAGTGTTTCAGACTAACTTTATATTCTGCTGTATTATTTTCTTGCACAGGTAACTAAATGATCAACTGGTTACACACTGGTTGTCATACCCTTCCACAATGTTCGTTTCATGTCGATGTAGAGTGGCGTGAGTACTCTAATTACTCTTGGAGCTATGATGGAAAGAGTCTTGTGCTTGTGTAGGTTTAACCAAGCTGGACAGGTCTTAAAGAAAGGAGACAGGACTAAATTAGCAACTTGATCCTTCATGTTGGCGTCTGAAGCACAAAATTAATTAATAACCCTGTTTACTTTTAAAAAAAAGCTATCCGCTTCATAAACAAAGACGTCAGTGCGGTGGACACCCATATCTTGAAGCTCGCATGACTTGTCAATAGTGAAATCCTAAAGGATGGTTCAACCATGTTGCTCTCTGCAAAGGATTATCACTGACTGAGCATGATGTTGTCTTACAAGACCTGTCATCCACTGACAACTTTGTTGATCCATGTCCAAGGTTGAGAAGAAAAAGATGACAGTTGTCATAATAGCTAAACTACTAAATGCTTTCAATTATATTTCTTTATACTGAAATACTCAATAAAATCTTATATTTATTTAGTTCTTAGAATGCTAGATTGTGCTCAAGCTACATATTATTTTATGATAGAACATTAAGTTGAGATTTCATATGAATTGAAGTAATCTCACATCAAGTTCATTGTTACTGAGCAATTACTTCACTGACTGCTCTATGTCAATCATATTGTAACATTGTAGTGCGGGGTAAAAAAAAGAATACAGTTTCAATGAGTTAAAATAACTGTTATAACTTTGTTGTGCAGGCACTGCGTGTTTCAATGGAGGAACAGAGAGCCAGACAAGAAAAAGAAATCAGAGATACTACAATTGCAACAGCAGTGGGAACAAATGTCACCTCTACAGGTAAAGTTAGCAGGACATCAGTTATTTTTCATATAGACATTTTCTTCTTTATTTTGAGACAATGTTTATTAAACAGAAAGACTTGTTATTCTATATTAAGAATATTGGTCATATTATATCTTCTGCTATATAACAAAGGATAGGTGCACTAGATAACAAATAATAAGAAAGATACAGGGAGATGGTTCTATTGATGTCCCAAAGATGACACTGTCTGGTATGTCCAGACTTCTTCTTCAAACGCACCATATCGACCACTTGTTAACCATCTATGTGATTTGTATGGAATCTGAGCCTAAGAGTGATTGTACTTTGTGCCAGTTATGCACCTACAAGTAGACCAGTACATCCGATTTCTGCAATGCTTTTTATTTACTAGGGTAGCTGCCGAGTGGTTACGGGGCCCAAATTTGGGTGCAAAGAATAGAACCACTGTTACCTGCCACACATCTCGTAAGAGCAGACTAAGGAGATTTGGCTGAAATCAGATGCATGTGTCCTAAACGTGTAGAAATCTATGCGTTTAGGGGCCTACCAAACCAATGTGCAATGTATACACTTCTTGGCAAAGATCAAACATATCACAAAGAGTGATTAAAATTGGTCGTAAAGAACGACGACAGAAGAAGAAGACTAGGTAGCTTCCTAGGTCCTACATCAGTCGCCTCTTACAGCATGCCCTGTAGGGCGCAGTGGTACTATTCTTTGCTCAGAACGCAGTGGTACTATTCTTTGCTTCCTTAGCGAACCCCAGACCACCCTAGGTTGTCAGGCTAACCCCTAATTCTCCAGATTGTTCCAGTGTCTGAGACTTGCCCATATCACACAACTGATAGTGCACTGCATTAATGACCTCAGCTCTGTCCATACTAATGCCAGTTGAAGTAGACCTAGAAATACTAGCAGTAGGATTTAACTAACCATTGGGAAGAGAAAGCTAAGAGCAGAGATGAAGAGGTTTGTCACTGGATCTGTTTATAGAAAGACTTCCTCAAAGACTTAACTCTTTGCACGCTTTAAGCCGCACACTGCACCATAGAGTTGCTCCCTTATAAGAAGTCTTTCTAGTTTTAATTCTACTATTTTACTTCTACTACTTTTTAACCTTATTATTCTATTGGGTTGTCCAGTTTTCTTCAATTTAGTATATAATAATATATATATGTTTATTTATTGACGAGTAGTTGGGATCGTAATTTTTAAAAACAAATTTTTTTACTTCCCTTGAATTAATTGCTTAAAAATTGAGGAAATAAATGGGCGTGGAAAGAGTTAAGCAGAAAAAAAACCAGGTCTTTATATTTCGCCTACGTACTGGACGCTGCAGACTCAACAGACACTTACATAGATTCGGAATAATTCAACCAGCTCTCTGCCAGTGTGAACAAGTGAAACAGACACAGGAGCATGTCCTGCAAGACTGCCCTCTCCTATGTGAGCTAAGAAGCAACATGTGGCCACATCCAGTTGACCTAAATACTAAACTATGGGGAAAACCTGAAGCTGACTGCCTAGTTTGTGATCCACAGTAAACTAAGCACATGACCAGAGATCACTGAAGATGAAAAATTGAGGTTTGTGATATCTGCAGTAAAAAAACACCAATAAAAACTGTATTTATTGCCTGTGTTACCGATTTTGAGAGCGGCGTAGGACAGAAGGGACATGAGCTTGTGGAGTTTAATGGTTAGTGCAGTTGCAGCGAAGCTGTTCAGGTTAGTATTTTTTATGCACCCGACAGATAAAAACTCCTTGGCCTTACCAAGAATCGAACCAGGGTATCCCGGATGGGAACCCACGCTCTAATCTGTTCGGCCAGACACTCCTGCAGTAATCATCCTGAAAGGCTGAAGTAAAAGAAGATTCACTTGATGGAGAGATCTCAAGGTTTCAGGCTGCTGCTCAGTTCAGATGTTACATAATCTTTATTCCCATTCATTTATGTGCCATATTTTAAATATACAAGATGAGCCAGCAATCTGCTGAGGTCATTTCTAAGTTGAAATAGTATTGTTTGTTAATGTCTGTATAGCTTGTGAATTGTGTCCCAGTGTTTTTCTGAGAGCTGTTACAGTTGAAAAATATCTCACTCCTACTGGGGAATTTGATCTTGAGACATAACACATATGAAGCAGCAGCACTAACCACTATGCTGTTGCAGCTCTTGTTTCTATAGGTTACTTGTAATCAAAGTAATATATTTATGTAAAGTTTTAATAAATGATTATCCAGAGTACATTTTTATGTGATTTTATGATGTAGCTACTGCAGAAGAAGAGCAGCTTCAGAGAGCCTTAGGAGGTTCATTGATTCCTGACACCTCTGAGGCCCAACCAGTAGTCCCACCAACTCAAGCTAGTATGGACTTTGCTTCTATGTCTGAGGAGGAACAAATTGCTTATGCAATGAGACTGTCAATGGAAACAGGTAACATCTTCACTTACTCTTCTCTCTGACATGTACCATTCTAGTTTAGGCCATCATGTGTATTGACAACTTCCTATCTTTAATGCTGTTAACTAGTTCTGTTGACTTCTTTGTTAGTGCAATGAGGTTAAGTTATCTAGTATCTTCTCTTAGTGTTCTCCTTTATCTCTTTTGCTCAGTAATTTTGATTGTTATCACAATGTAAAACTCAGGATATTCTATGAAATCTGTGTTGCTGTATGACTCGGAAACATGGTGAGTCGCCAAGTTAAATACAAATAAGATTCAGAGCTTTGTCGAAGGATGTCTTCGACATATTCTCAGACTGAGATGATATGAGAGAGTTGCAAATGCAGATCTGTATATCAGAACAGGACAAGAACCCATGATGACCCAGGCTAAGAGGAGAAAATGGTGGTGGGTTGGGCATACACTACAGAAGACACAGTCGAGTGTCACTAGACAAGCTCATGAGTGGAACCTACAGGGAAGAGGTAACGTCCTAAACAGACCTGGAAATGAAGTCTTCTTGAGGAAGTGATTGGTGCTCATCTATCCTGGGAGACCATAAAGAAAACAGCCAGAGACCGAGAAAAGTGGTGAAAAACTGTTGATGCCCTATGCTCCATGAGGAGCGGAGAGAAATAAGTCAAGTTATCACCATGTACACCAATCCTCCTATTGTCATTAGACTCCCAACAATAAACTAAGAAGATTGTGCATTTCACAATTCTCTTTGACAATTCTACTTCTGTATTCACATCACTATATCTTCTACATTTGTTGTCACACTGCTACCAGGATGTTGCCCAGTGTTGTGGTTTTCTGTTTTTTGTCTTGCGTTGTTCTGGACAATTTTTAATTATCTATACATTTGGCTTCTCAGTCTATTCTGTTTGAAGATACTGATCTATTTGTGGCAATATTTAGTAGGAATCTGCAGGAAGTGTGTCTGTTTCCACTGTTTATTCGATTCTGATTTTTATGATCATTTTCAAAATATTACGCAAATGATTTCTTAAACTTCAGGTGCTGAAGATGATACTGTAGCTCCCATGGAAACAGATGATGGTGGGGCATCTGCCAAACCTGATCAGAAGAAGGTATATAGTGTTAATTTAAATTTTGAAATAGAAATTCCAACTGAACAGAATGCAGGAACATGGTTGGTTATAGTTATCATACATGTATTCTTATATTGAATTAATTCGCCTGAGTGGTTACCCGGGCCCAAGTTTGGGGTGTAAAGAATAGAACCACTGTTACCTGCTACGCATGTCATAGAGGCGACTAAGGAGGTTTGGCTGAAATCGGATGCATGTGTCCTAAACTGTAGAAGTCTATGCGTTTATTGGCCTACCAAACCAATGTGCAACATATACATGTTCTTGGCAAAGATCAAACATATCACAAAGAGTGATTAAAATTGGTCGAAAGAACGAACGCAAAGGAGAAGAAAAAAGATATTGAATTAATTGAAATACAGTTGAGTTACACTTTGATTAGTGTATAAATTATATACTGCATAAAAGAACACAATGATTATTTTTTAATATAGAAATTAATTAAAGTCCTAATTTTGTTGTTACAAGAAAATTGATTATTTGCTCCACAACTCCTTCATGTAGCATATCCTTTGAAGAATGCAGATCTCATCTAAAAATACAAGAGACTAATGAACCTTCCAATTCCCTAAAAAAAATTAACAGTTAGGGTAAGGCAGATTGAAAAGGAGTGACGGCACTAACTTCAAGGAACTTGCTCACAAAGACTCAACACTAGCACTGACTCAACCAGAACCCATACATCCAGTCAGCATCTTCTCTCCCTGGTCATGCAGGCTATCTGAAGTAAGAAATTAGATTTGAAAAATGAGAACATGGACATACCTAGAGAGTAGACTTATCACAGAAAATACATAGACAAAAACTACCCATCTGACACATGTATACGTGGCTGCTCTGCTACAGATACTACTCATAATGTAGGAGGGTGTGTTGTACTCCGGCTCAAAATGGGGACAATTAGCCTTATCCACAGACAAGTTTTGTCAACTTCAGAGCTGAGGTGGAGGCTTTCAATTCTGCTGTAAAAATGGCACTGCAACATAGATACATGGGAAATGATGATTTTGACAGACACGTCTGCTTTTGCTGCACTGAAATCTAAAAAACAACCACAAACACTGAATTATCTCAAGACAACCATAGCCCAGCTCTCCCATGATTCTGAGAGGGTAGTAATCCAATGAATACACTCACACTGCAAGCTCAAGGGAAATGAAAATGCAGACAGGCTAGCTAAAGAGGGAGAACTGATGTCTCATAGCGACAACCTGATCAGCTGTGATGAATGTGGAAGGAAAACAACCATCATGAATATTATCAACTGTCCAGACTGTCATAGTTTGCTTCCGGACTGGCCACAGTTTGCTTCCGGACTGGCCACAACAAAATGAGACACCACCTGTACACCAAATTCGAGATACATACCAGTGGTCTGGTGAGTATGACAACAGAGCATGTCCTACAGTACTGCCCCCAGTACACAGTCCTGATAAGTATGAGGTGGCCCACTGACATCATTGTCCAAGACAAACTGCATGGCCTACAACCTGAAACAGCAGCTTTTACCAGAGGATCTGGAATCCCAATCAAGGGAGGTCACAGAAGAAGAAATGTCATATTCTGAGTCTATTTTATCACTGTCCTTCACTAAAAAGTCCATTTGGTCCTGGATATCATCAGCTACATCACTCATTTAAGAAACATTTTTAGTGCAAAAAAATTGCTAGACTCAGCTATTTTGGAAAAACCTTTTTAATAAACAGTCATCACTAGGTGCCGTGCCTGCTGGCGTAGGTGATCATGGATCTCCACAAATCTCTGTCGTTGGTGTTTGCTATCAACTCAGATGTTGATGCTCTACCGTGCCATGCAGTCAGGTTATCCAAAATTTTCTCCTCTGTCTTCCCTGTCTCATCTACCCTCGATTTTACCGGTTGTCACAGTGTGTTCTAAACCTCCCTCCTCATCACATGCCCGAAAAATGATGACTGCCTCTTTCTTATATTGATGATAAGCTTTCTCTGTGTCTTGATCTCATTCAGCACCTCAACATTAGTCATTTTAGCAGTCCATGGGATTCTCATCATTCTTCTATAAAACCACATTTCTGTGGCCCTCAGAGAATAAACAGTAGAATTAATGATGAGATAAAAATGTCATGGATACGAAGATATAGTGCATACTTTAATAGTGTGACTGTTTTTAAAAGAAGAAAAACTTGTGTAAAAGAATTAACATCTTCATTATCTTCTGTTTTGTTTCCATGAGAGGTTGTAATCAGAATGTCATTGCATTATATCAGAACTTTGTGTGTAAAACATGTGTTTTCCCTACACTTGATATCGGCTGCAAAAAAATCATTCAGCAGCTCTAGTTTCAACATCATAATTAAATCTTTGCTGGATTTTTTTGCAATAAATTCACACAAATTCATTTATGTAAGATCAGATTTATTGTGATTGATTTTCTCATCCTAGGAGGAGGAGGATGACTACGCTGAAGTGATGGATGATCCTGACTTTCTACAAAATGTTTTACAAAGTCTTCCTGGTGTAGACCCCAACAGTGATGTAATCCAGAATGCTATGAGAGACTTGACAAAGGATTCTAAGAAAGATAACAAAAAGGATGATAAAAGACAGAAATAAAAATATTTAGTTGTTCATGATTTTCTTCACTATGAGAAAACGATAAATTGTTTAAATAACTGATTTGTTTTATTTTTTTTTCAGTGTTCTACACAACACAATTTCTCAACTGTATTTGATTATTATCTGATATTTGTTCTCTAATCTGAGTTTTTAAGTCATCATTTCATTGGCAGTCGTTTAACATATAAATGTGAGGATTTACCAAATAAAAAAGAATATTAAAACGCATTTTAAGCAATTGCTTGATTCATTAAAGTCATCATGAATTTATTATTTCAACATCTGTCAACAAGATATCATAAACTACATTGCAGGTTTTCATTACATTACATCTTTTTCACTATGAACCGGGGAAACCCAGGTTTAATCCACAGTAAAGCCAATGCGTTTTTTTTCTGTCGGGTACATAAAGAAAAATCCTAACCTGAACAGTTTCACAGCGGCTATTAAATTTCACAGTCACATGTGCTCTCTGTCCTACACCGCTCTAAAAAAGCGGTATTACAGGCAGTACCTAACTTTTTTTTTTTTAGCTAGGAACCACTTCTGCAGCCAGTCTTCTTGTAGAAAAACTGAATGCATTGATGTTCTCTTCTGGTTTCAGTTATTGTGTTACAGGATTAAGTTGCTAGCCATCCTTAATTACTTTTTTTAAAACATGTTTAATATCTTCTTCTTGTTTGTCCTCTATGAATTCAGACGTAGTTGGAGTGCCTAGTATGGCGCACTGACTGGTTTTTGCACAAAGGCTTGCTTTCCTTATCATCAGTGTCTCTCGCCATTCATGCAGCCCCTCTCCGATTTCAGAAGTATGTTAAATATGATAAAGTGTTTCCTCCACATCAGAGATTCCAAGAATCAAACAGTTCAGTCATGTTTACTAGCTTCTAAAATAGTCTGTAGATATGAAATAAATATATCCGATTTCTTAATATTTTACAGTCCAATTCTCCTGTTTACTGTCACTTATTTTTTGTGGGGGTTGGGGGTAATCATGGTAGTCTGGTATGCAGACTTTCCGTCATCGGTGTCGTTGATTTATTTACGATAATGGCAACAAAAGTATAGTCAACAATTTCATTTAACACATAATTTGGATTTTCTAGGTCAAATGTTTGTCATACTAAACATTGTAAGAATAGTTTCTCTGGCCATAAAAGAATTCTTCTTCATTACGAATTCAGGCGTAATCAGGGCGCCTGGTATGGCACGCCTGACTGATTTTTGCATGAAAGCATGCTTTCCTTATTGTCAATATTTCCCGTCATATAGGCGTGTCTTCTCCGACTTCAACATTCAAACCAATTGAAAAAAAAAGAAGAAAATAGATAAAAAATGCGTTGAGATAACTTATATGTTAATGTTTGAGACACAAAACAGAGATCCTCTTAGACTGTAAAGGGTTAATGACAACATTTGGTTGAAGTTATGGTTTTGTTACCATATAAATCATCATCCTGCATGTCAGTTATCTGTGCATTGACTTCTTGTGTAATAAAAACAATATTTGCTTTGTTTAAGTTGGTACTTCTTATTTCATCTTTAGAATGGTTCTCCCTTTTGTTGGTTGTACGACTACCCATGCATAATAACTTCTTGTTCTCTTCACAGCAAAGTCAATTTTTGGTTGAAAAATCAAGCAATGATAGTCAAAATAAGATTCATGAAGTCAACGCCCATTAAAGATCTGAAAAATCAAGCAAAAATCATACAAAGTTCATCCACACAGCATGCAAACTCCTAAAGTGGAAAAAATCATTGCCACCCTGACATGTGGGAGAGCATTCAGTTATCAGTTACATGAGGACTATCATCATAGCACTCCGGACATGTCCATAGGTGCTCCGATCTCCGCCTCAGCAAATCCAGCAGCGTCCAGCGACCCAACACGCCAGTTTGATGTTGATTAATCAATCTCTTTGCATATTTAGTATGTCGTTCTTTTCGGGATACACCAATATTGACACCCATCTCTTTCAATCTGGTCAGCGAGTGAGATTCACAGCCCTGAAACTCCTCTGTTCGGAAAGACTCTCTCAATGCGTGAAGAATGTCACTTTGATCCATTGCAGCTCCCTCTGATATTGTAGCTAAGCCAGCCAATCTATCAGCTCGTTCATTACCCCTAACTCCTGCGTGCCCAGGGACAAAAATAAAGGTGATTTCTCTGATCATTGTCTGTACCAGTACCTCCACCCAGTTGCGTCTCACCATACCTGATTCGACTTTACGAATCATGCTCATGGAGTCACTGAGTATGAAAACACGAGAGTAATTGTGAGATGCCAACCAGTTCACCGCCTCCGTAACCGCCGAACCTCCATTGTCAAGCTACTTGTGGTTGTTGCGTAGGCCCCACTGGCCTCTCTTATTATTTTTCCTCCTGAGCGTGCTGAAAAGCCCACGCACAGCGTTGTTGGCGAATGACTGAACCATCGGTGTAAATAACCACATCTGTATCATTGATGATGTCATTTAAGAGAGCCTCCACGTTTAGCAGTGATAGATTATTTTGTTCGCAGTTTTTCTTAATAGATGTAATAAAAAGAGCATTCCTCATATTGATGGCAGGTTGGCTTTCTCTGCTACCATATCAGGAAGTTAGCCAACTAATAGATCTGACATTCTGAACTCCTTCATGAAGTGTAGCTGCAAAGAAGACTTTCAATGAAACCAATCTATGTCCTGTCTCACTTTACTTACTTTTATCTAATCATGTTTTGCATCAGGATAAGAAGAGATTTCTAGAATGGGCTTTTGTGTGTGCTTTATAAATGGTGTTTTTCACTGCATTTCTTATTTCTGAAGTCTGACTTTTGTTTTGTATCCACTGTTTCAGAGTAGCATTGCTCTTTGAGGTGCTCACTATCTGTTGGTAATCTGCTTATGTGGCCAAACCATTTATTTTATTGTTTCTTGGAAGTTCAGTACTGATGTTGTACCCACTTTTTCCTGATGTCTTCATTTCTAAACCTGTTTCTTGTTACTCCCAGCATTCTGAGGAAAATACTTTATCTCTGTCGTGACTAGTTTTCTTCTGTCATTTGATGCTGGCGTTCAAGTTTGTCACTAGTAGAATAATGTTGGGAGAAAGTTTGTGTTGAATAATTCTCTTTTAGTGTTCACGGTGACATGTTTACATTTCAAAATTTATCCTATTATTTCTACTTCGAACGCTCCATATCGACCACTGTGTGATTTGTATGTGAGCTGAGCCTAAGAGTGATTGTGTCAGTTATGCATCTACAGGTAGTCCAGCACATCCGATTTCTGCGATGTTTTTATTTACTAGGGTAGCTTCCTTAGGTCCATCTGTCGCCTTTTACGGCCTTATAGGTTGCAGTGGTACTGTTCTTTGCTTCCTTGCGGCCCCCCGGCACCACACGAGCGGTTCTATGATTTGATTTGCTTTATTGCATCTATGTTGGATCTCGTTAAATATTCTTGGCGAAACGCATAATAACAAAGTACTGTAGTTTTACAAAAACATTGACAATACACATGAACGTTTCGACCAACAAGGTCTCTATCAAGCAAACGATGCAGCAAAAGCGACGAATGTCACAGCACACTACATATAGAATTTGACACAGATATTCTTCTTCTTCTTTGTCGTCACACTGCTACCGGGTTGTTGCCCAGTGTCGTGGTTTTCTGTTTTTGTCTTGCACTGTTCTGGTGACTTGTGTGATTATCTTTGCTCTTTCACAGGATTCTGCTACGCCATCTAACCATCTTTTCCGTGGTCTTCCTCTTGCCTTCTTTCCCGATGTTCTGTTGTAGAAGACTGTATACTGTGGAGTTTGGATGCATTCTTAGTAAGTGGCCTAACCACTTCATTCTTTGTTTATCTATGTAATTCAAGCACGGTTTTGTGCCAACTTTATTTCTTATGCTGATGTTAGTGATTCTGTGATATTACAAAGATATTACAACGGTTAAAAATACATGAAAATATGTGACTAAAAACAAATAACGAAATAAATACAGAAAACTAGAAGCGGAAAAAGAAGACAAACAATTTTAAAAATCAAGTAAATATATGACATATACATTTAACATATACACCTATAAAATATGGAGCATGAGAAGAGAAAGTACTAAGAAGCATAGACGGGTACTATGTTCTATCCCGTAGCAAACAAGATGTTATATTCCGCCTCCGTACCGGCCATAACAGACTTCGGGCCCACATGTTCAACATATTTAAAATTGGCACAACTAGCCTGTGCCACTGTGAAAAGGCAGAGCACATACTGTAAGACTGCCAGTTGTTAGCAGGCCTAAAAAACGAAACCTGGCCCGATAACACAGAGCTTCGCGAGAAACTGGACGGAGCCCTAAAAACCACAGCAGAATTTATGAGAAAATTTCGTTCATCGGTCTAGGCGGGGAGAGCATTGAGTCCATGAGGTCGCAAGGTACCAAAACATGTAAATGAAAACCTGGTATTTCTTACTGATGCCCTGTCAGTAATTACTGCTCTAAAAATCAAGACGATAACAACTTGAAGGAACTGCAAGCATCGCTACACCAAGTATGCAACATCTTCTCTAGAGGGGTAATACAATGGCTACCATCTCACTGCGGAATACCTGGCAATGAGACTGTGAACATATTGGCGGAAGCAGGCTACCACAGACAGACACCAGTATGACACGAGGAAGCAAAAGTACGGATAAAAATGGCCTACAAGAACAAATGGCTGAGAGATCACACAGGGCATAAAAAGTACGATGCATACCACTAACTAAGTAGAGAGGAAATGATTGTAATTTTTCGTCTACGAACAGGGCACAATAGGCTGAAGTACCATCTGTTTAACAAGTATAAAATAGGCCCATCTGACACGTGGCACCAACAAGATGACAGAAACACATACTGCAAGAACGTCCAACATACACGGAACAGAGAGAAAACACTTGGCCGATCCCCATATCAGTCCAAGACAAGCTATACGGAGATGTACATAGACTCCGGTTGACTACTAACTACTTTCAAAAGTATACAAATCGATGTCTGAAAACGTTGGAAGAAGAAGTAAGGTACCATATAACGAAATAAAACGATTCTCCAGAGCAAATCGACTATGATCATCAGAGGAACATGATCGGATGGCAGTTACCTGGACGTCTCGAGCACCCAAATGGTCAGTTCCATTGAAATGAGTGGCTACATGGGTCACAGAGCATTGGCGTATATCGCGTAAGTGTTGGCCGAAACGGTCACTGCGCATTTTGCCTGTTTCGCCGATATATATATGCCTTAGCACACCGCTTGCAAGTGATAGCGTAGATTATATTTCGGGACTCGCATATTAAACCATCTTCAATAACAAACGTGGTTGTATCACATAGACACACGTATTGCAACGCCGACGGCCACACTGGACAGTGCCAAAATGACTCTGGATGTTGGTACACAGTCGCCTTAAGTCTCGGTCCTTATCCGCAGAAATGGCACGCCACCTGCCGAGAGTATTGCGCAAAGCACGAACTCCGTAGCTCCAGCAACAATCCTAGGGTCTCTGGAAAAACTGCACTCGTGAACAGAACGGCGCGGTCCGGATTCGAACCCACGACCTTCGACTCGCAAGGCAAAGGGCTTAACCACTTAACCTATTAAGAGAATCACAAAGAACAAGGCTGCAGGAATTGATGGAATAACAGAAGAAACAATAAAGATGTGTGAAGAAGGAGTAACCTGTGTACATTACATCTTCAAGAAGACATGAGAAGAAAGAACTGCCTCTTCAGATTGGCAAAAAGCTATTATAGTACCAATATGGAATGGCATTTCCCTCTTAAGCCATGTGGGAAAAATGTTGGCAAGAGTTCTGGAGCAACGAATAAGAACAATTGTGGAATCAACACTCAGCCCACAACAGTTTGGGTTTAGAAAAGGAAAAGGGTGCACAGATGAAATATTTGCCCTAAGACAAATTAGTGAAAAGACAATAGAATACAAAACTCAAATGAATATAGCCTTCATAGATTAAGAGAAGGCATTTGATATTTGAAAAGTAAAATGGAGTGATTTCGTTTCTAACAACACAGTGAGAGATAGAACGCACCAACAACCCGTATCAAATATTATAAGGAAACGAAGGTGGAAATATTTAGGTCATGTTCTTAGATCAGACAAAAAGAGACTAAATCGACAAGTCCTTATGTGGTCAACAGTTGGGAACAGAAAACGTGAAAGACCAAAGACCACTCTTCGAAGAACCATCCAACAAGAAAGTAAACTATTGGGATATAAAACCATACAAGATCTATAACTGCTAGCAACGAACCGTATCACATGGAGATCTAAAACTTCTGCCCTATGTGCCGCCTTTGGCACGAAAGGAACAAACTAACTAACTATTTGATAGAGTTAACAGAGAAATATTATGGGATGTTTTTGAGAATTACGGAATAAAAGGACCGCTGCTAGACTGTGTTAAAGCCACATATAAGGCAAATGAAAGTGACATACGAACAAGATGGGAACTCACAAATTGGTTTCCAGTGACATCGTGAGTACGACAAGATGTTTTATCACCTCTGCTCTTCATTATATACACGGACAGTATCATCGAAATAGATGAAACAACACTGGACGTATGCCAACAAAATGAACTGCTCTTTGCTGACAACCAGTGTCTATTCCGTGGTAATAATAATTAACAGCAAGAACACATAAACTTACTCAACAACAACTGTCTCAAATACAACATGAAATCAACACTCAAAAGACAGAAGTCCTGACTATGAATAGAAAGATATCAGCAGAACGCCAAGCAAATATACAAACACCATAGTAAAACAAGTTTCTGAATTCAAATATTTAGGCAGAGTTTTCACAGAGGACGGAAAACTCGATAGAGAAATATAGACAAGGTGCCAAAAAGCAAATGCGGTGACCTACCAGCTGGCACCATTACTATAACACCCAAAGATCAAGATGGAAGGGAAAAGACAGATGATAAAAGTATTTTTCTACCAAAACTTTGTTACCAGTACCAAATTTGGTCTCTGACAGCAACACACCACAGAAAGCTCACCACGTGGGAAATGAAATGTTTGAGGAAGGCGGTGGGGTCACCAGGAAAGATAGACTACGAAATGAGGACATCTGAATCAGAGCGGGCATAACTTCATGCACCGAATACATTGAAAGACAACAAAAATGTGGTTTGAACATCTAATGAGAATGGAATACAACAAACCACCAATTACAGCATACAATAAAAATAGATCAGGTACTAGAGCCAAGGGAAGACTAAGAAAAAGACGGATAGACAATATCAAGACGACACTAAATAAACACAGATATAACGCAACAAGGGCAACTCATCTGGAACGAAAATTAAAGCTCCCACCCCTACGCTTAACGGCAAGAATAGACAACCAATTGCATCATCCTCCTGGGGAAAGACAATTGACATAAATATATCAACGTATAAACAAATAAACGACCAAACATGTGAGAGAATTCAAATACATTGTGTCTTCACATCTGATAGTAGACAAGACAGAGAGATCGAAACTAGAATCCAGAAAGTCAACAACTTTACATATGATCAACAAATGAACAGATACAGGTATTAAGAGCTTCCGAAAAACAAATAGACAAACACGGACTCGAACCACTTACCCTAGTCCTTACGACACCAATCGCCTAGCCTAGCAATACGAGCGTCCTTACGTACACAACCAATGAGCCATTCAAAAAATGACTCACGGGGAGTGTCTTTCTCAGACGCTTGTTATTACCAGACACAGAAACAATCAGGTAGGGTTCGTTAATAGTGTTTGCACAGGCACATGCTATGAGCTTGTTGTGCCTGTATATATTAGAGACGACACAATATCACACATATATACACATATAACAAACATGTACACATCATTCAAAGTAGCTTCAAATTAATTCTAAGATGAGCACAAGGAGTTTTTTACAAGAACCCCAGAGGAAGCAACGGAAGTAACGAATATGATCAACAAATGAACAGATACAGGTATTAAGAGCTTCCGAAAAACAAATAGACAAACACGGACTCGAACCACTTACCCTAGTCCTTACGACACCAATCGCCTAGCCTAGCAATACGAGCGTCCTTACGTACACAACCAATGAGCCATTCTAAAAAATGACTCACGGGGGAGTGTCTTTCTCAGACGCTTGTTATTACCAGACACAGAAACAATCAGGTAGGGTTCGTTAATAGTGTTTGCACAGGCACATGCTATGAGCTTGTTGTGCCTGTATATATTAGAGACGACACAATATCACACATATATACACATATAACAAACATGTACACATCATTCAAAGTAGCTTCAAATTAATTCTAAGATGAGCACTCGGCGATTGGTGTCGTAAGGACTAGGTAAGTGGTTCGAGTCCCGTGTTTGTCTACTTGTTTTTCGGAAGCTCTTAATACCTGTATCTGTTCATTTGTTGATCATATTCGTTACTCTGTTGCTTCCTCTGGGTTCTTGTAAAAACTCCTTGTGCTCAACTTTACATACCAACTTGCCCCAATCTTAAAATACCCAGCAATTTCAGTAGAGACCAAACGACAGATTATAAATGCAATCTTCATACCAACACTATGCTACCAGTGTCAAGCTTGGGCACTGGCACACACATCCAATCTTCTATACGAAGACGATACAATCTGGTGACATAATGGTGATATAGTAACGAATACTTTTTTCTTGTTATTACGATATTTTGTACTTTTTGGATCCAGACAATAACAGGTATTCAAGCAACGAATAGTTACTACTCGTTTTTTACTTGGAATTTGGAATGTCTTTATATTGTTCACCCATAGACTGCACCGGTAACCCCTTTCCCTCATAGACTGCACCGGTAACCCCTTTCCCTCATAGACTGCACCGGTAACCCCTTTCCCTCATAGACTGCACCAGTAACCCCTTTCCCTCATAGACTGCACCGGTACCAGGTTATTTATGTATATGAAGTGATACAGTTTTCGTGTAATTCGTTTTTGGCAATCCAATACATCATCGCCATTACATGTAATTACTCATTTACCAGATGTTACATTCCAGTGGCGGCTCGTGATCGTTTTTGTTGGTGGGACCAGACACAGATTTTATGGAAAATCATGGTTTTGGGTTAGGTTATATTTTAATTTGTTAAATAATAAATCCACGTTACGCATTATTTTTGGAGGCCCGGCCCTCTGGCCATTAATGACGTGCCGCCACTGTTACATTCCATAATCGACCGACAGCAAAATATGAAAGTCCTGATGGACTTGATAAAAAATAACACCAGTTATCGGTCTATGTGCACCGCCAACTCTAAATGATAGTTATCGTAGGCCACGGTCTAGCAAGTGTTTCTCGACAAGGGCGAAACGTCCCAAGTGAGTGTTTCAATATGTGGGGTAGGGAAAGGCGAAGAGAGGAGGGGGTGATTCAGATGTGTCGCTGCAGTAAGTGTTTGCTACTTCCATACATATTTACAAGAAACGATATGAAACAATTACATCAGAAAACACCCATCATATATCATGTAATACAATGGTTTTTATACTCCACAGAGTTCAATTGAGTGTTTAAATCATAGATTCCCAAACTTTTTCGGCCGACCGCCCACTTTGCCCAACATAAACTTTGCAACGTCCCCTCCACATTATAACAGTTTGCTAACATCCCATTCCCCCACCCCACACACATATATACATGCTCTATTTTCTATTTAACATAGCGAATTGATATATATATTTCTGTTATACATGCTCAATTTTCAAATGATCATATTTACTCCGAGTGGTTACGGGACCCAATTTTGGGCGTAACGAATAGAACCACTGTTACCTGCCCCGTATGTCGTAAGAGGCGACTTGGGAGGTTTGGATGAAATCGGATGCATGTGTCCTAAATGTGTAGAAGCCAACCTGCTGCTTTGCAGGACGGCTGGGGACAGCCAAAGATTAAGGGAGAGCGAACCCAGTAAACGCTAGCTGAATCCGGACACATCGCCGAAGGATAAGCACCAGAGCTCCAAATGTCGCTGAAGATGTGACGAAAGCCACCCATGCTACTCTGCATGAATGAGATTTCCACATGAATGAATTTATGGAGAGATCTGGTACATCGGTCTTTCAGGTGATCGCGAGAGAGAGAGAAATCTTCTTCTTCTTTGCGATCGCTTTTTTGATGATTATACCGTTAGACGCGTTCTTATGATGAAATCGACTGTTGTCTGGAGCTCATCTCTGGTGCCATGTAGTTTTGATGATTATACCGTTAGACGCGTTCTTATGATGAAATCGACTGTTGTATGGAGCTCATCTCTAGTGCCATGTAGTTTTGAATGTAGTGTTGTGTTGTAGGGCCAGCATTCCTTTCTAGAGAGAAAGGATTATATGCATGAAATAGAAAATTGATGAAAAATGGATTGTGTAAGACGGGCATAAGATGAATTAAATGCAGAATTCCAATTTTAAATGATTATTCAATCGCAAAATCACGAAAATACTTTATTTTAAAATATTTATTATTAATTTCTTCTTTAAGGAGCCACCGAACCCTAATCGCCTAATCACCCACCTAATTCTTCTGAATCCACAATCGCCCCTCCACTCACACTGGACGCTTCAGCGCCCACTGGGGGGCGATACCGACTACTTTGGGAAACGCTGGTTTAATTGATTCCAAAAGCGAAGCCTAATACGGGAATGTTGCGATTATTAGTAGACAGTAGGACTTTCCTTACTCTGTCCATTTCCAAAGCACCACTCGCTTCAAAAACATTCCACACACAATCTCGTGTCATAAACATCTCTTTCATTAGTGAGGTTGGTATTACTGACGTCATGTCTGGCCTTTTACTCATCTCTTTGAACCCGACTGTAGATTTATAACAGTGAGGACTTTTATTCATCTAAAACGCATAATTGGCACAGCGTAAATCATTATTAGGCTCAGATCACATACAAATAATAAAGAGTGGTTAACAAGTGATCGATACGAAGAGTTCGAAGAATAAGACGGTATCCTATGTTGCCATGATGGTCCTGCTTTGTTTTTGCTTATTAGTTTTTGTCTAACTGCTTTGTTTTTGCTTATTAGTAGGCTAATTTAGTTTTTGTCTAACTGCTTTGGTTATAGCTCTG
Source organism: Arion vulgaris (assembly GCA_020796225.1). NCBI lineage: Eukaryota > Metazoa > Mollusca > Gastropoda > Stylommatophora > Arionidae > Arion > Arion vulgaris. The sequence continues at coordinate 14,995,271 of CM036756.1, forward strand.
TCTCACAACCAAGTTCTTTAGTTCATTTCTGGTTGCAGTTCGTCTTGATTTTCCATTTCCGAATCGTTTACTTGCTATTTATTGGGAAAATATCCTGCTCTGCTAGCAGCGTCTAAACCATTGCTGTCCAACGTTGTTATATATTGGGTCACATCTGACTGATAGTTCTGAAGGCGCGGGCGCCATGTTACTATTGCATTACTACTACTATACTACTAATCAGTGGCGGCTCGTCATTAAGGGCCAGTGGGGCCTGGCCCCACTAAAAATAATGTATAACGTGTATTTATTATTTTATACATTAAAATATAGCAACTAAAAACCAGGATTTATCCGGAAAAAATGTCTGGCCCCACCAACAAAAATTATCACGAGCCGCCACTGCTACTAATATACTACTAATACTAATAACTACTATACTACTAACTAATAATAACAATAGTGATGTTAATTAGTTGAGATGCCGACACTGTCTCCAGTATTAAAGCAAAGGGTGGGTTTAGGGGCAGTAGAATGGTTTTAAAATAAAACAATAATGTAAAACGGGAAGATCATATTCATAGCAGTACTACATACACACAACAATATACGAGTATACACAAAATAGTTTGCGTTCTTGAATTCTGATTAACGTTAAAGACGGCAAAGATATGGCGAAACACATAAAAACAAAGTACTGTAGTGTTACAAAATACAAAAACAATAAACAGCAACGTTTCAACCCAAAGGCCTTTATCAAGCAAATGATACAACAGAAGTGAAGACAATCACTTCTTACACGAAACAGAACATATAGAATCGGAAAATGAAATATAAATACACAATTTATTTGCTTCATTTGCTTGATAAAGGCCTTTTGTTAGAAACGTCATTACTACATTGTTTTACTACAGAGTAAAATAGGACGCCGTGATTCTATGATAAGAGCGCCGGCCTCATACCCGGTTTGGACAGCGCTAGTCTAAACCATGCGCATTTTGTGACGAGAAACCATTTTTCTCTCGATGATAGTGCGGTTGTCTCGTGCGTTATCTGCACTGTTTAGCGACACGAAAATTAAATGATATTTCTAACATGTCTATAATCTTGCTTACATTAAGATAAATTGATCAGCTGCTTGTGTTTCTCTGTTCATCTGTGACAGTCAAATTCAATTGTTCGATTTTTTAAAAGTTCGGATGGGCTTAATAATCATAGCTACTTTATCATCAGTTATCAGAGGACTATCATCATAACACTCCGGACATGTCCATATGTGCTCCGATCTCCTCCTCAATAATTCCAGCAGCGTCCAGGGGCCAACCACGCCAGTTCGATGTTGATTAATCAGTCTCTTTGCATATTTGGTATGTCGTTCTTTACGAGCTGCACCAATTTTGTCATACTTTATCTTGCCAACAACGAGTCTCATTCTTCCGTTTTAGATTTCTCAGTATTTACCATATGGTTTACAATATGTAAGTGGTGCCTACAAAATCGACAACACGTTTACTGTTGTTGGTGGCCACGTCCTGTAAAGGATATGCCACGATTTTCATTCATATTACACAAACGTACGAATAGGTAGTGCGGCACCTACATTCGGCAAACTGTCAAAGAGAACGTGGGTCAACACAAAATTAACATTGCAGACGAAGATTCAAACCTATCGAGCCTGCGCAATTAGCTCTTTACTATATGACCTGGAAGTATGGACAGCTTATGCAATGTATGAGAGGAGACGGTGGTTATCCAGTGCAAGCGCGGCAGCGACAGCGTTGCAGCGGGGGTGTGTCCCACCCAAATGTGCAAAACAACTGGAATGCCCAGCAGAGGTAAGCCCAGTGCGCGTTCCAGCTCGCAGGAAATACTGCTGCCTTGTAGATTGATTGGGGACAATCAAAGGCTAGTGGAGCAAACCGTAAACAAACCTGAACGGGCTGCAAACCAAGGTGTTTATTAAAACGACCGGTTTGCTAGGAAGATGGCGCTCATAAGCCCGGGAGGGCAGGCCGTCTAAGGGTCGCTGCCCTGAAAGAAATAGCAGCCCACTGCCTTGTGGGTCTGGCTGGGGACAGTCAAAGGCTAGTGGAAGAAGCGAATCCTCACACAATAGCTGGCTGAAATCGAACACCCCACCGAAGGATAAGCAACTGTGCTCAAATAGGTGCTGAAGGTTGGTGCACGTACATCACGTTCTGATGTTTGGCTGTTTATAAATCACAAAGAGAATGATTAAAACAGGCCTAGAACGATCGAAAGAGAAAGAGAACTGACGTCGTAGCAATCCACTCCGTGCAGAATCTTATGTTTCGTCTTCCCTTACAGACGTCAAAGGGTATGTGTAGAGGAGACTCAATGCCCGAGATGATACGTAACGTCTTTTCCCTTCGATGTCTCTGCAAGATTATGAAAATCAGGCAGTATGACAAGATAACCAACTCTGAAGTACTGCAACACGTAAACTTGATTCCCATCATGTGAATAATAAGTGGTGAATAAGTTAGGACATGTAAGAAAATGGAAAAATAGCCGCACACCCCTACAGGTGTTGTTCTGTGAACGTTCAGAAGAGATTCCAAGGCAGACCAATGTTCAGATATAGGGATATCTACAAGGCCTATATGAAGATCTTTTATATCGGTCCCAACAAATGGAACAAACTAGCGGATGACATAGTTATGTGGGCAATAACATTACGCAAAGGAGCAGAATCTTTTGAAAGAGACTTAGAGATGCCATGTATCATTATCATCAGGTGCCATGCCGGATGGCGTAGGCGAACATGGATCTCCACAAATCTCTGTCGTTGGTGTTTGCTATCAACTCAGATGTTGACGCTCTACCATGCCATGAAGTCAGGTTATCCAACACTAGCTAAGACCAATCGTATTCTGATTGGGTTTGACAATAACTTGTTGCAGATAATGTTTCTCATTTTTAGGAATGATGTTTTCACTTGTCTATTCTGCTCTTTATTTCTAATCGACATATGCCATCTGATGTTACCAGGACTCCGAGTTATTTAAATTGTTGCACTTGTCTTAGATCAGTCCCATTTACTGTGATGGTGCATTTTGGCGAAATTGGTTTTTGATCCTGTATAGGGCAAGAGAAACAAGCGTAAACTCGGAGCCCACTTTCGAAATGCTGTTATGTAAAAACGAAAAAGAAATCTATATATAAATGTATTGATTATTGTACCATAAATTAGAAGACAAAGCAGACACATAAAGTCTTAGTCTTGCAGTAGATTAAGGTAATACAACAGAATATGTATAGTGCTGGGTTATTCTTCATTTATTCTTCTTGGTAATTCCAGCCAATCGCTTCACAGGAAACATTGCAGTCCAAGTGACGTCACGAAGTAGCAAAAATTAGCAGTAAGAAAAAATCAAGATGGCTTTCGGAGGGGGAGAGTTATTCGATCTCTTCCACATTTCTTGACAGTATATTAAATCTGTAAGAAGAATATCGTGTGTAGTTGTGTGAAATTATAGAGTGTATAGACTTAATTTTAAGAGCATATGAACTGTTGGATTTTTAGCATTCTTAAACTGTTTTAATCACCACTGGTACTATTTAGTATTAGCAAATGACAAAACGTGTGAAGTGAAGACAGCCGTAGCGTAGCGTAGTGGCAGTACATTCTACCATAGTACAGTGAGTGGAAGAGTTATGTAGAGACACCGACTTTGGCAGCCGAGAACGTCTTAGTAAGACTTAGAGTGGAACAGCGGTGGTAATGTTTTTTGCACGTACATTCCAAGTTTACAATAAGGCGCTTCCATTATTTATCGACACGGATTATAAATGATTAAAATAGGGATCAAAGAAGGAATTTTAAGAGCCTGTGTACACTGTACAGTACAATTACAATGTGTTCATAATAGTTCATGTGTTGTGTAAAGTTGAGTAGTGTGTATAATAGTGTATTACCGTTCATTAAACTGCATCTACGCCTACGATATTCAATTTACTGAATTCAGTCAGTTGTGTGCAGCTGTGCCGTTTCAATTTTTGGCAGTTGTCATAGACAATAGATCTGATAATAAAAAAACCCATTTAAAAAATAACAGCAGTTTGTTATGCTGATCTAACAACAAATTCAATACATCAAACAGTTCAGTAGAAAATCGGGAAAGTTACTTATTTAATAATTGTAATATTGACCCAAGAACCAGAACCAACACTAGAGGAAGTTGAATGAGCAATAAAAAGCTTGAAAATGGGAAAATCACCAGGATGTGATATTTCAGCAGAATTTATCAAAGCAGGAGGAGAGCAAAGCATAAAATATATCATGCAATATGCAAAAGGTATGGGAAACAGGAATATGGCCAAAGGAATGGAAAAGATCAATATTTATCCCAATACCTAAAAGGGAGACACCAAATTATGTACCAACTATAGAACAGTGGTATTGATAAGCCACACAAGTAAAATCTTATTAAAAATTATTATGGGAAGACTATAGGAAAATGGAAGAAAATATCAATATAACAAAAGCTGGGTTTAGACGGAACAGAGGTACACATGACCATATATTTATCATGAGAACAATCATAGAAAAATCTAGAGAGTATAATGTAGATCTATACTCATGCTTTATTGACTACTCAAAGGCATTTGATTGTGTAGAGCATCAGGAATTGTGGATGATTATGTGAGAAATGGGATTCCCATTACATTTGATACAGATAATAAGAGAACTTTATAGTGATCAAATGGCGACACTAAGAACATGTGCCTTTGAGATCCTGCACATGGTGTGGAAGTCCGCTGCCATCTCCACGAAAACAAAGCTCAGGATTTTCAGCTCAAATGTGAAGTCGGTGTTGCTGTATGGCTAGGAAACTTGGCGAGTCACTAGGGCAAATACAAATAAGATCCAGACCTTTGTCAACGAATGTTTGGGCGGATTCTCAGATTGAGATGGTATGATAGAGTTACAAACATGGATCTGTGGATAAGAACAGGGCAGGAACCTATGATGACACAGGTCAAGAGGAGAAGATGGCGATGGATAGGCCATACCTTATGGGAAGACACAGTCGAGTGGAACCCGCAGGGAAAACGAAAAAGAGGACGCCCTAAGAAGACTTGGAGACGAGGTCTTACCGAGGAGCTGAAGAGTGCTCAATTGACCTGGGAGAACATAAAAAGAACAGCCAGAGACCGAGAAGAGTGGCGAACAACTGTGGAGGCCCTATGCTCCACGAGGAGCGGAGAGGATTGATGATGAAGAACATGTGATGATACATCAGACTGGTTTGACATAGGGCAGGGAGTCAGACAAGGCTGCATTCTGTCGCCTTGTCTGTTTAACATATATGCAGAAAACATCATGAGGAATGTTACAGAAGGTAGCAGAAAAGAACAATACAATCCTTTTATAATCGGAGGAAGAGAAATACCTGAACTAAGATACGCTGATGATACAGTGTTATTGTCAACATCACAAAAAGGGATTGAGAAATTATTAGGAGAAGTGAAAGATAAAAGCGAAATAGAAAATCTATATCTCAATGTGGCAAAAACAAAAATAATGACAACAGATAAAACGAACATGACAAATGATATTTTTATCAATAGAGAGAAAGTAGAAAATGTGAACAGTTTTGAATATCTTGGTTCACTGCTAACAACAGATGGAAATGGGATGAAGGAAATTAAAAGAAGAACAAACATGGCTTTACAAAAAATGAAACAACTCAAAACAGTATGGAACGGAATTGATAAGAAAACAGAGTACTAAGATCATGCATATTCCCAGTGGCAACGTATGGGTGTGAAGCATGGACATTTAATAAGCAGTGGAAAAACATATGTGCTTTTGAATATAAGTGTTACAGAAGAGTCCTTCGTATATCTTGGACAGAGAAGAGAACAAATAGATCTATCCAGAAAGAACTCAAAATCAAAGAGAACTGGCTGATGCTACAAATAAGAAAGAGAAAATTGATATATTTTGGACATATAAAAAGACATGAAGGGCTGGAGAAGACCATCATGGAAGAAGGCATACCGGCAAAGAGAAGAAGAGGAAGACCACGGAGAAGATGGATTCAGGATGTAACTGATGGTTTGAACATGACAGTTGCAGAGGCAGGACATCTGGCCTATGAGAGAGAAATTTCGGAGGACTGTTGGGGTGGTAAAGTTCTGCTCAGGACAAGCTATTTGATGATGATCAATATTCACCTGAGGTTTACACATGATTTCATTCAGTGGCATCAGTGCTATTCACGATTTTGCACACCAACTTTTCACTCAACTGGATATGATAATTATTGATAATGTTTGTCTTCATGTCCTCATTTAACTGTTGCCACTGTTGGAGCTCATGTAATTATTCATTATCGTTTTAGTAAAGCTTTTTAGTTCATTATATGTTCAATTTTTAATTTTTATTTGAGTTATCACCAAACTGAAATATTTGGACGGAAGATTTATATAAATAATACTACTATTAATAGTAAATAGTTCAGCTCATTTTGAATTATAGGTCTCCATCAACAAAGCCTGTTGGAGAGGAAAGTAGGGGAGAGAGGAAGAGGCATGCTACATTCCATCCATGAGCATCTGTTGTATGATGACACTACAATAGATAAAGCAGATATTCTGAATGCAAACTTTGTACTTAATGGGTAAACATTTCAGCAGTCTTGCCTCAACAAACTGTCATAGCTTTACATGCCTGGTATGCAGAGGTTAAGGGAAATAAAAGGTCAGATGATAAATTCTCCACATATGGGGAAATGAAATTTGACACAGTGAATTGTGAGATTGAAATGGGAGTTAAGTGCTGACAAGTACACTGGTAGTGTCTGCAGGATAGAGAGAGATGTGCCAAACATCACTTGGACATAGTGAGTGCAGGAACATTGAGATGGCTGCTGAATTTGAAGACGGGGCAAGTATTGACTTGTCCAGTGTGCAAGGATGTTAATCAAAAGAACTAAACTGAATTAAAGATGCTGAGATGTCAGGAATTTGAAATCAAATGTGATGCGAGTAGAAAAAGTAACACGAGGACATAGGAGAAACATGCAACGTCAGCAAGTTTTAATAAATTTCACAATTTTTTAAAGACGCTAAACGTTTATATGTGTACCCAAAATTCAGTGGTGTCACTTCTGTTAACAGTATTCAAGACAAACTTAGTAATCTGTACATAGTTTTCACTTGTTTAATGGTTAAGTAATTCATGTTATTTGTTGTTCCCTTATATTTGTTATGAAGCAGAAAAGAGTATTAGGCAAAATATAGATATTTCGTTTTGGTTATCAAATGTAAGAGACAACAAGCAGTTAATATGTTTGTCTATCATGGTAAATAAATGCCTGAATATTTCTTTATGGCTAAGTTGAATATTAATGCAAAATTTAAAAATATGTGACGTACACTTAGGACCAATCATGCTGGACATTTGAAATAACTGGATATGATTGTGATTCTGTGGTAATTAACCCTGAATGAGCTTCAGAAGGAATGTACCTTGTATCATGGGAGTATATGTTTACAGAGGACACTTTTTGGCTCTGCTATTCCTTGTGACTACACTCGTGTCACTTGGCTATGGATGTGTGCCGGGTTGTCAGTGTACAATGGCAGGAACTGGTAAGAAACAGAAGGGACGAAAGGTGGATTGTGCGCAACATACAGCTCCCTTCAAGTCTCTTGCCAGTATCAGTTTTCCACCAGACACCGTCCACTTGTGAGTATACACATTTTTTACTTATACAACTCTCTCTCTCTCTTTAGCCTGTTACGCCAAGTAATGTAAAGTTCTAGAAAGCGTAAATATTGACGGCAAGGATCTAAAAGGACCACCAACATCTCCATCGATAATCATCTACTAAATCAAGCAAAAGATTTCACATACCTGGGAGCATTTTTTCAGCAAATGGAAGAATAACTAATGAAATTCAACACAGATGCAACAAAGCAAACCAAATGATAGGGCAAATGGCGCCAATTTTAAGATGCAAACACGTCACCATGAACACAAAAAGAGCATTGTTCAACACAATCTTTCTCCCCACATTATGTTACCAGTGCCAAACCTGGACGCTGACAACAACGATAGAAGAAAACTAGTCACAACAGAGATGAAGTGTCTACGCAGAATGCTGGGTGTAACAAGAAGAGACCGGTTGAGAAATGAAGACATCAGGAAAAAAGTGGGTACAACATCAGTACTAGACTTCATCAAGAAACAACAAATTAAATGGTTCGGTCACGTAAGCAGATTACCATCAGACAGTGCACCCCAAAGAGCAATGCTGCTCCGATACATTGGGTACAAAGCAAAAGGCCGGCCACGCAAAAGATGGACCTCAGAGATAACAGAGGCGACGGAAAGAGACTATCTACGAAGCGCATACTAGGGCCCGTTTTAGAAATCTGACCTGACGCTGTGAGGCATACAGGATTCGAGAAAGAAAGAAAGAAAGGATCTAAAAGTCATTAAAAACATATATTGGCAACACACATCAGATATAAGAGTAGTTAAACATGAACATTTTTTTCAGCTGATCAAAAAATGGGAGTTTGGTTAGGTAAGAATGCTTATTATCTTCTGATCTGTTCTCTCCTGTACAATGAAAATATTGTGAGAATCAATATCAATAAATGAGATGGCTGGAATAACATTAGGAAAATAACATAACTTGAGATATACTGAGAACACTCTGAAATAAAAAAAAAAATGAAATGGATCTTCAGGAGTTAGTTAATATGATGGTGACAAAAACTTAAAACAACATAAACTGGGCTAATTTAAAAAAACCAGATTCCATAAAAACACACTATTACAGTCAATGAGAAGTTGCTAAGACTATCACAATAAATACTCGTACCTTGGAACTCTGATAACTGTTGGTAGATGCATGAAACAAAAGTGGTCTCTGTAGCGTAGAGGTTAGGTGCTCATCTCTTGTGCCAAAGGTACCAGGTTCGCTCTCTCATAGAGCCATATGGCTATTTTCCTGAGATCCCTGATCTCAGTGTAGGTGAGATCGAGTTCCTAGTCCTACCAGAGACGTACGATAAAATGTAGGTCGTGTGTACAATTTAAGTACGTAGAAGAACCAGTAGCAGTTCAAAATCGAGAAGAGCAGGCAAGCCGCCACCCTAGCAAAAATTCATTAGAAAAGAATAAAAATAAAATTTTAACAAAAATATCTACACCATCTTAAAAATTACATAAGTGACCATCACCGGTGCTACAGAGTGTGTGCACTGCAGCTGAGATTTTCCTGTGTAAAAAAGCGATCAGAGCACACATGGTTATTCACCAAAGTTCAAAGATGATGGTCCTATCAATCAAACAAAAGTAAAACAGAAGACATTCATTTCTAAACTGTGGCAATGTATGGATCTTAGTCCATGCCATAATACAAAACATTAAAGAAGAGAATAAAATCTATTGGAAGAAAGTGTTAAGAAACATTCTTAGAACAGCCTGGAGAAAAAGAGGAAAATATAGATATCCTATATAGATATTAAGAAACATTGACTCATCAACAACATGTCTTGGAGACGGAAATATTTTGTTCACATTAAATGTCACATTGGTATAGAGAGAACAATAATGGAAGGCATGGTTCATGATAGCATAGACAGGATATGATCAAGACACTGGTGTCAACAAGGCATTCAAGAAACTTTGAATATGATAATGCAGAAGGTGGGAGAAATGGTAAGATATGAGAGTCTTTCAGGTGGGCTGCAATGAGAGCAACTTTCTGCAAAGGACATACTATATGAGAACTCAGAAATAAAGAATAGAGTAAACAAGACAAAGACAGAATTTCGCTTGTGTGGTGCCGGGGCACTCAAGGAAAGCAAAGAATAGTACCACTTCAACCTGAAAGACCTGTTGTAAGAGGCAACTGACGTAGGACCTAGGGAAGCTACCGTAGTAAATAAAAAACATCGCAGAAATCGGATGTGCTGGCCTACTTGTAGGCGCATAAATGGTTCAATGTACAAAACACATACAAATCAGACAGAGTGGTTAACAAGTGGTCGATATGGAGCGTTCGAAGAAGAAAGATACCATTTCATAAAATCAGCCAGCATTGATAGTCTCAATGGATGTTAGAAAATACTCAGATGTTAAGTTGGTAGTCTAATAGTTTATATCTCATTCTTTTGTCAATTAACATTTAAAAAAAAAAAACATTTGATGCATTATTATTTTGATTATCTAGAACTGCTGAGCTTTACACTATTTCATAGTCATTTCACTGTTCAGTAATCTGCAATTATTTATTTGTGTATAAATTAACTCTTAGTGAACCAGGGCGAAAGCCATGATAGAGTAAAAATGCCACTTAATGTGACTCCTGGTCCACAAGGACAATAATGTTTCAAGTGTTATTTCTATGTGCATAAATTAAAGAGTTCAAGTGCTTTGCTTGGACATATGCTTATAGAAGACTACTGTTGATGTTTTTGTTTTTAATAAACCATGTCATGCAAATGTCTGAAGAAATCCTATTAGAAGCTTTCAGAATCTTATGTAATTTGTAGTCAGAAAAATTAAATAACTTTTGTTACTAGTTATTGCTTAAGTTTATTATTTCTGAAATCGTTATTGAAGTCTTGATACTACTGTGTTTTCTTTTTACAGAAATTTAGCGCACAACGCACTTGTTGTTCTTAAGCAAGCTTCATTTATTCAACTATCAAGTCTTCAAAAACTGTGAGTTATTGTCTGAATTGTATCATTGTTTATTTGAGCAACTGTTGTCATGTATTCACTTCCAGTCATTCAATGTCTGCCACAGATAAACTGTACATGTTTTGTGCAGTAAAATAAATTACTGAAAACTACAGATAGAATTCTTTGAAAATTTAACATTGAGAGGATTTAATAGCCAGAAAGGTGTGTTGGTAAATGTTTTGTTGAGGACTTGTGCTCCAGAGGGAGCATAAAGGTTTATTATTAGTATTATTAAAGGTTAGTTAACTCTATAACAAGTAGAGAATCTTTTTCTTTGTTTTCCAATTTCCATGATAAAAAGAACATTACATTTAGCATAGTTGAAGTTCTGAAATAAAAATGTTAATATGTTGTAAAAAATACAACATATATAAACAAAGGATATTTAATGTACAAAGATTCATCTAAAAATCAGTATTTACATAATGTAATTTGTGTTATTCAGTTATGAAATGATACCTGGTGCTTGTCATTCTTATTGTTTTGTGTTGTGGTTGACTAGTAAGTCATGACCTATACATGAGTTATATTTAATGCGGTATTCTCTCATTTATGTGATATGGGCGAGTGTCAGACACTGGGACGAGTGCGAGAATTAAAGTTAAGTTTGGACATGCCAGACAGGGTCGTCTTCGTGGTAGAGAGAGAAGATATACTAATCAACTGCTCATGGGTATGGTGAGCAAATGGACTTTAGGATGGCTGCTGCAGTGGAGGACAGAGCATGCATAGGAATGTGCCATGACGTCGATCGCATAACATAACAATACATGAGTTATACTTCACTGTGACCTAGACAGACTCATGGGTGCTCAGTATTTCCTATCAGTTTGCAAAGGATATTCATGCTGATGGTTCCTGGGACTTGCTGGTTGTATACACTGCTCACATGACTTTGTAAAGTCACATCTTACTTGCGCACCATTTGATTTTTGTAGTCACAGTATAATTGCTTCATTAGTTGTTGTAATATGCCGTCATTGGACAATTGCAGTGTATATAGTTTATCCATATCCAGTGCCAGAACATATATAGTCTTTAAAAGCCAGCCTCGCCAGTGGTTCCCGGCCCAAATTGGGATGTAAAGAATAGAACCACTGTTTCCTGCCACACATGTCGTAAGAGGCGACTAAGGAGGTTGGGCGTGGGGCTAGCTACCCCATACCGTAGAAAACATCAGGTGCCTACAGAACGGAGAGAGAACTGAGTATAAACGCTGGCTGAAACCGGACACATCGTCGAAGAATAAGCACCAGAACTCCAAATGGTGCTGAAGATGTAACGTAAAACACACCAATGCTAAGGCTGCATTAATCAGATTTCTACATGAATAGAATTTATGGGGAAGTCTGGTACATCGCTCTGGGCAATGATCGCGAGAGAGAGAGAGAAGCCAGCCTCAGCTTTTTCCTTGTGGAGTAGGTGCAATCTTTGATATCATGCACACAAAAGACACATTCAGTTGGAAATTGGTCAATGAAATATCTTAAGATAACGATTGTTGACAAGAATTTATTGTGAGAGTCTCACAGTTTAAAGAACAAGAAAGAAAGTCTGCAGTGTGTTCACTTGATTGTATAAAGAAGGCTAGGTAGTAGAAAGAGATCTAGTGAAGATCTAGTGAAAGAGATCATGAAGAGGATACAAGAAGACATGTGAGGACCAAGTCCAAAATATGATTCGGTTTCATCTTCTAGGTTCACATGGTTGTCATGCTCTATATTTAGGCTGCACTAAGTTATAAAAAAAAAGAAATTATAAGAGCAGGAGATCCCTGATGTCCTTCTGTATAAAAAAGATGAATTGTGATTAATGTGACGGGCGAGCGTAGAATGTGCAAGTTCATGCATAACAAAGCAGCAACACATGAAGAAATAAAGGAAGGAAAAACAACCACATAACAAAACCTCAAGTCTACGCTATTCGTCTAGTAATGTGCACAAACATTGTTAACGCTATCTATGCCGCCCCCCTCCCTGTTGCCCCAATGGAGGTCAATAGTTGGTGCATAGCCAGGCGTGTTCAGGGCAATCTACTCCCCCAAGCGTTGACACGGTTTTGCATTTTGATGACAGCTCTCATCTGGTTAAATAACAAAATTGATTCAGTTTAATGTTTCTTTCTGTCTTTCTTTGCTCATTTATTTTTAATGGGGTTAAAAATAAGTATATATAGTTTGTGTTGTTAAAAATGAAAAGGTTGTGCTTCTATCACAAGTATTAATGACACTTTATCATGTGGTTGTACAGTATCAATTGAATATCAACTGAACCTTAGTTTTATATTTAGTAGTGTGATATGAAATGATATTTTACAGTGGTGCTTTGTTTACAAGGTAAAATATATACTTATGCAAATAACACAAAACAGTTTTGTTGATCAGACATTTAAAGGTGCATAGAGGCTAAGTGGTTAAGCCTTTGCCTTGCGTTCCGATGGTCGTGGGTTCGAATCCCGACCGCGCCGTTCTGTTCATGAGTTCATTTTTCAGAGACTCTAGGATTGTTGCCAGAGCTACGGAATTCGTGCTTTGTGCAATACTATCGGAATGTGGCGTGCCATTTCTGCGGAGAGGGACCGAGCCAGATGGTGTAAAACCGACGCAATGAAATCAAACTTTCGGCTTTAGAGGTGCATGTCGATTTGATATTGTTGAGACAAAATCAAACTTGCTGTCTTAATATATTAATTACAAAATGCCACAGCCTACGCCCATTTGTTTTTAGGTTTGACCATGTGACGCGGACTGTAGTATGATTTATTCCATAGTCATATTAGCTCTAAATTGACGTTCACACATTTTGATCTTTGCCGGTTCTTAATATATTTTACATTCTGTTAGCTTGTCATCAAAGTGCATGTATTTATCTACAATGTTAAATGTCATTCATGAAATTTCGTTAAAAAAAACGTAAGAAAACGACACTTTATTTGTACATACATTTGTGAAATGAAAAAGTGAACAAATATTATGTTTCTCACTGCGGTAGTTAATGTGCTGTTGAAATATTTTGTTGTTGTTTGGTTTATGTTATTAATCAAATTAAATTCAGCCTATCCTACACGTTTATTTTTGCGGTCCTTCTATCAACCATGTTAACATGTGGGATATGCGAGGAAAATTTGAATACCTTGCCTTAGACCCTGCAGTATGTAGGACAGGCATCCGAATTTTGGCCAAACGCAATACTTGGATTCGCCTATCACGACAGTCTCCACACTAAATGCTAGACACCTTCTGTTCGTACTGACACTGAATAGCGTACGCTCTGTATTAATAACGCTTCAGCCACTTGTTGAAGCTTGTATATTATTTGAGCCAAAGAGCACGAGTGCACTGTACCAATTTTTAACGTAGCCAGACCGTTTAGGATAAGTAACATGCTGAACAGTTTTGAAACGCATATCCCTTTCGTTGCCCCAAGGAGTTACGAGTTTTCCCTCTGTATTTTTTTCATTTGAGAGGAACGAAGTGTCAATTGACAAAGGATTGGGCGCTGAAAATTTTTAGTAGTGAGTTGGATAAGTAACAGGAACAGTGTTTGCCACATATCTGAGTTTGAGGCGATGTTGATGGGACATGATATATTCGTCTACCCAGAAATTAGGAAATGTTGCTCAGTTTTACATTTCAAGTAGCATTACGGGTACATCAACCATTAATAGACTTTTTACCAAGTGTGGCAATTCAGATGTGACCAACCAGTTAATACTCTAGGTGGCGTGACGTTTTTTTATTTTTGTTTCCTTTTGCGCGCTTGCCGGAAACATATATCGGACACTTTCGCCGCATTTGTGCCGGCTATCGCTTTTTGGACATTCGCCAGGGAAATTGTGTAGACGCAGCCACTTTTAGATATGGCTCATCTCTTGTAGGATCCAATATTATACTCTCCTAACTCCTGCATAATATCGACTAAAAATGTGAAGTGACTTCATACCTTAATGTCTGAGAAGGCTACGTAAGATTTTATTTGAGTTCAACACCGACTAAACGTTATGTTCTCATGCCCAATGCGTTCCGTTCCTACTTGTCTGTTATGAGTGAAGATGTAGTCATTTTTATTACTTATTCTTGTGTATGAACAGCGAGGCAGAATGAAAAATGTGTTTAATGTACGTCAGAAAAGAGTGATGCCATAGAATAAAGGTTGATGAATTAGTCTCTAGCTAGATGTAAGAACACTGAGAATACGACACGAGAGGAGATGAGGTAGTTTAAATGATCTATACAGTATGTGCTAATATATATATATATTAATATATATATATATATATATATATATATATATATATATATATATACTATATATATTATATATATTATATATATACATCAGTGAGTATGGGTAGTTTGTGTTGATGTGGAAGGAATGTCAGGTGCAGTAGTACAATTGAGTATCTCTATCGTTTAATCATGACCACCATATATTTCTATGTACTCCTGCTGTACACAATATTTGTTTATGAAATGTATCATCATTGCGTACGATGGACGACCTTAAATATATATGTTTGATGTAATCGATCATCATTACGTACGATGGACGACCTTAAATATATATGTTTGATGTAATCGATCATCATTACTTTTACATAAGTTCTCTCACATCACAACCCGCCTTAAAAACTCCTACAAGTTCTCTCGCCTCCTCCAACTGGAAGTTTCTTAAATATCATGTTACCACTGTTGTCTTGGTCTTCCAGGTACCATACTCTCCATTACTGTTTCCGCCTGAGTGGTTACCGGGGCCCAAATTTGGGGTGTAAAGAATAGAACCACTGTTACATGGTACGCATGTCGTAAGAGGCGACTAAGGAGGTTTGGCTGAAATCGGATGCACATGTCCTAAACGTGTAGAAGTCTATGCGTTTAGGGGCCTAACAAACCAGTGTGCAACGTATACACGTTCTTGGCAAAGATCAAACATATCACAAAGAGTGATTAAAATTGGTCGTAAAGAACGAACACGGAAGAAGATTACTGTTTCTTTCCCAAACCAATGTGACCAAAATATTTCGGTTTCTTGGACATGATGTTTATGAGCCAATGATATTCGATGCTCAAGTCATGTATCATGTTTATATTTTTTTGTCTTCTCTGCCCAGAGTGTCCCAAGATTTCTTTAGTAACACTTAAAACACTTTAGTTGGTAGTTTATTACTCGGAAATGGTGAAGACCAGATTCATATGAGATTTCAATTGTGGGCTACATGTATAGCAATATTAGCGTCTTATGAATGTTTAAACCATAGCTATTTAGCAACAGAGTAGTAAAACAGTTTTCAGGAAGTCATTTACAGGACACCTCCCATATCCCCACCTTTAGATATGAACGCCCATGGGATTGCACAACTAGAACTGGGATTCTGAGGAGCAGCATAACGAATGTTAAAGTACTGAGTGACACGTAAAGGTTGTAGATGTAAGATGAACGAGGAACCTGCGAGTCAGAATGATGTCTATGTTTGACAAGCCATCCGCATAACTAGCAGCATACATACACGTCACATCTATTTTAAAGGGTTTTAAAGCCGAAGGATTGACTTCATTGCACCGGGTTTTATCCCATATGCTTCGGCCCATCTCCGCAGAAATGGCACGCCACCTGCCGAGAGTATTGCACAAAGCACGAACTCCGTAGCTCCAGCAACAATCCTAGGGTCTCTGGAAAAAACTGCATCGTGAACAGAACGGCGCGGTCCGGGTTCGAACCCACGACCTTCGACTCACAAGGCAAAGGGCTTAACCACTTAGGCACAGAGACCTCCACATCTATTGGGAGACCTGTATGTCTGTCCGCAGCTCTGTGTGGTGGGGTCAATAAATCAATGTCTATAATTCACTTTCACAAATCAACACTGACTCATCATAACACACTGAATAACTTTCATTCTCACTGCCATTAACATAGGGGCTGTTCCATATGATGTTCTTCTTGTTCTGTAACAAGTAGTATGACATACGGATGCCAGTCATGGACAATGAACACACTGATCGAAAAATCTCTGAGGGCCACAGAGATGGGATTTTACAGAAGAATGATGAGAATCCCATGGACTGCTAAAATAACTAATGTTGAGTCGTTGAACAAAATCAAGACACAGAGAAGGTTTATCATCAATATAAGAAAGATGCAGTCATCATTTTTCGGGCATGTGATGAGGAAGGAAGGTTTAGAACACATTGTGGCAACTGGTAAAATCGAGGACAGAGGAAGACAGACAATTTTGGATGGCCTGACTTCGTGGCACGGCAGAGCGTCAAAATCTGAATTGATAGCAAACACCAAAGATAGAAATTTGTAGAGATCCATGATCGCCTACGCCAGCCGGTGCGGCACCTGATGATGATGAACAAGTAGTATAAGCTAACTGTTCCAGAAGACGTACATCCTTACTATAGTCTGTTTACAAATGTTTGCCCTCATTCAAGTTCAATTTTATTGCAAAGTAACTGTTGTATTGATATGAAATTTTGCATGCAGTCTTATATGGCCTTTTTCGTCTTTACAGACGGTCAATTGGCAATTGTTTTACTGTGACAACTTCTGAGTTTTCGCTTTTCTCTTTTGTCGTTCAGCTCATACATAAGTCTCTTCTCAAGAGACTCTGCGCCCTTTCGCAAGTTGGCTTTCCATACAACTCTGTCATCAGCTAGTTTTTCCCATGTGCTGGGACCTATAGAAAAGTTTTCATTGAGGCTTTGCAGACCTCTTTATATCTGAGCAGTGGTCTGCCCTGGTGCCTCTTCCTCCGAAAGTTCACAGAACAACATTTGTTTTGGTATGCGACAGACAAGTTTCCGTTCTTCTCACATGCACCAACCATCTTAGTCGTCTACTGCTGAGCATGCCCATGATGGAAGGCAGATTTACACGTTGCAGTACTTCAGAGTTGGTTATCTTGTCGTACCACCTCATGTTCATAATGCAGTCTTATGACCAAAGGAATATGCCACTGACAGGTTGAAATTTAACTTAGATTTTGCATATCGGCGAATTTGTTTGATGTTTTGCGAAAACTGTAGCAAAGCTGGGCTAAGGAACTAAATTTACGATATACCGGTAATACACTTCATGTAGGTTAACGATAGCATCAAAGGCGGATCCATATTCGTATAGCAATGGGTGCCATACAAATTCTTCTCACGGAACTCCTTTTCGTTGACGATGCTGCCTTAGTCGCCCGCACTGAGGCTACACTGCAATGCCTAATCAATAATTTGGCCAAGACATGCGACCTATTTTCTCTGACTATAAGTGTCACCAAAACAGTTGTTTTATGTCAGGGAAGTAACACAACAAATATCACTTGAATAGGGAGTGCGAATAGGGAGGGGGGTGCGAACAGGATTGGAGAAAAAAAAAAAAGAACTCACCCACAACTTGTTTAGTATAGACTTTACCTATGTGCATGTGCGTTCAAATGTGACACTTGCTTCTAATGTAAAAGTTTTTAAAAAACTGTGCGCACCAGAACATATTTTGTTGAACGCGGAAGTTTGAGTGTGAAGCTGTCAACTCTTTAAAAATAGACCTTATGCAACACGTGTGCTTATGTGATCGCCAAATGTGGCGCTGTAACAACAAAGAGGAACCCGAATAGCTGAGAATCATCGTATTGTTGAGTCACAGAAAACGAGCAGCACGAAAGACAGAACACACAACACGCACATGTCTAACCTTGATCATGTATGCCCCACCTGTGGTCGGGGATTCTGTTCTAGGATTGATCTCTACAGTCACCTCCGCACACACCAGAGAGGTGCAACAGCACACGTCTGAGATTGTTGTCATCATCGCTTGCGATGGACGGCTATTATGTGATACAGACGCGTACTGTATCTTTTCCTTTAGCCACGTTTGTTATTGACGATCGTTTCACATGCGAGTCCCGTAATCTTATCTATGCCATTATCTGTAAGCGGTGTAACAAGGCTTTTATCGTCGAGACAGGCAAGAGGATCAGTGACCGATTCGCCCAACACTTGCGCGACATACGCCAATGCTCTGTGACCTATGTAGCCACCCATTTCAATGATACGGGTCATTTAGGAGCGCACGATGTCCAGGTCACAGCCATCCGATCATGTTCCTCTGATGATCGCAGTCGATTTGCTCTGGAGAATCGGTTGATTTCGTTGTATGGTACCTTGCGACCTTGGGCTCAACGGATTACATTCCTATGCTTCTTAGTAGTTTCTCTTCCCACTCCTTATAATCTATATGGGCATATGTTGCATGTATTCAAGTTATATATTTACTAGATTTTTCATTGTTTCTTTTCTATTTCTAGTTTTTATGTGTGTTTTTGTGTTACATTTATTTCGTTATTCGTTTTTATTCCCAGATTTTCATTAGAAATGTTTGTATGTAGTCGTCCATATGTTTTTAAAAAATTTGTCACCCTGTTGTTCGTTTGCTTGATAAAGGCCTTGTTGGTCGAAACGTTGCTGTATTTTGTTTTTGTAATTTGTAAAACGACAGTACTTTGTATTACGTGTTTTACCAATCAAATAGTTTTACTGAGTCTCATCTATTTTGTAAAAATAGACCCCGATACACTGACACGATTATTATAGACCTTATATAAACAAACATGGAGATAAACTGTACAATATTTTTGTACGGTCATTCATATTTCAAGGCTGTATGCAACATTTCATCATATTAGTTGAAATGATTGCAGAGTTATAGATTTTTAAACAGGGACAAACATTTGTAAACGCACTATAGTTAAGTTATTCATGCTTAGTTAACCCGTCTCATTGTTGTAATTATTTATTATCTGCGAGACATAGACTCAAACATAATTGATGTAACAATTAGAACATGATTAGCACAGGAAATAATGACGTTTTTTTACGGACATGCAATCATGCAAAGCTCATCATCACCATCTAGTAGCTTGTCATGTTGAGAACTTTTATACTATATTCATCATCAAGGTCTATATCCTTTATAGGGCGTTGCTCTCTTTGCAGCGCATCTGAAATTTACTCTGTCTCTAGCCAGTTCACCCACTTCGTAGATGGTCGTATTCATGGTTCCTTTAATATCTTTTAGCCATCTTCTTCTTGGTCTGCCTCTGCGTCCTGGGACCCTGCCCTGTAGTATTGTTCTCTCCAGGTCATCGTAACGCTTGATGTGACCAAAGTATCTAATTTTTCTGTATAGTATGTTGTTTATAAGCCAATTCTCTTTAACATTTAGTTCTCTCAGGACATCAGTGTTCTTCCCTTTTCTGTCCATGGTATTCGTAGGATCTTTCTGTAGCATTTAGTTGCGAAGGACTGGATTTTCGTTCTTAATTTTTGTGTTATAGTCCATGATTCACAACCATAAGTAGCCACTAGGAAAATGCATGCTCTCAATATTTTTATTTTTAATATTTTGCTAATGCTTTGCCACATGTTCTCCATTGTGGTTAACTTCTTGATTGCTATTGCCAATCTTCTTGAGATCTCTTTGGAGCATTCGCCGTTATTGTTAATTATTGAGCCCAGGTATTCGTAGCTCTCTACACATTGGAGTTCTTCATTGTTTATTTGGATGTCAGTTGACATTATTTGTGTGTATTCAAATATAGATGTTGGTCTTCACTATGTTTTTTGGTCGTCATAATAGGTTTTCCAGACCCTCTTCGCTGGTGGATAATAATACTGTATCGTCTGCGTATCTAAGCTCTGGTATGCATTTGCCGCCTATAGTGAGAGGGTCGTAATTCACATAGTTGGCATCGTCTTTTACATTCCTCATAATGTTCTCCGTATATATGTTGAATAAATATGGAGACAGAATACATCCCTGTCATATACTATACTAGTCATTCAAGTTTTCTATTATATATTAGATAGCCTCTGTTGCTGTTGTATTCAAGTTATCTATCACAAGTTGTATAAATATTCGCCTTGGTTGTCGCTGCATAATCTTATATATTTTTTTAGCCATAGCTTAGGCAGCACATTTGACTCTAGTCAAGTTATCATTAGACTGACTCTATAGTCAAGGCATCACTTGTTATCCTAGTAAGAGCATCGTAGGATTGACTTTAATCAAATAGACTCTAATCTGGCACCACATATGCGTTGTTCTGAAATAAATTATTTTTTACTGAGACAGTGACTTTGATTCTAGTTTGAGATGTGTAGAGCGGAGTGTGTTCAGTTGGGTATGAACACAGTTTATCATGCAGGAGCAGAGTTCTGACGAATTAATTTCATTTTTCTTGTCGACAGAAAAATAATTACATGATGATAACGAATTTGCCATATCTTCTAGTCATACTATCGATCAAAAGTTTGCTTAGCACAAGAAATGATGATGACATTGTTACGATTATACAACATTTTATAGTACATACATCTATGTAATCTCGAAATGAATTTATTGCATAGTTATGGCATTGTTGATGACTTAATTATTTATTATAATTGAACACCATAACCTAAAACATAACTTGTTTAACAGTTTTGAACCTTGCCTATTTTTATAATTGAAAAAAACTACATATTATGTGAGAATAATTCCCAAATGGAATATGTTAGCTTGGGAAATGTGTATTGCATACTTGGACTCGTCCAGGTACTGGGTAATTTCGTGTTGATCTTTCGGAAAACTAAAAAAATCGTTAAGACCTTTTAAAGTTAGAATGCAAAGACATATTGCTGACATACAAAATAACTGCTTCGATAGGGTGTAATTGCTGAATACAGCACACATCTTCCGATATGATAGACTTGCTGAGATACAACACAACTGTTGGGATACATGTGTGGGAGGTCTTCCGGTCTAGTATGCGTGTATGATAAACAACCCTGACAAGTGAAAGGAAGAAGAAAGATACATTCAGTTTATTGAACGTACAAAACGAAAGCCGAGTATGAAAAACTTGAGCCAGTGCACCGCTGTGATGAAAATTGACTTCACAGCGTTGCCTTCATTAGAGGGTTAGATAACACGCTTTTAATGTATTGTTAAACAGGACGAGAAGTAAGGGGGAACATTGCTCAAAACAAAAGATATATATTTTTGCTGTTAACGATGCACGCCATGAACATGTGCACACACGTTTGGTGATGTGTCTGATGTTAAACATTTTCAATTGCGTTTTTCTAGCTTGTCTTTTTTCACTCTCATCTAGTATTTTCTATTTGTTTTTTCCTGTATTCAAGTTGTATACTTCTTGACATGTCTGCCAATTACTTAGTTATGTATGTGTCGTTTGATATTGTACAAGTACATCCAACTTATGCTGTGTTCAGATGTCGAGAAAACAGTTTAGTTAGTGTAAAACTATATTAGTTTAGTGTTGAGATATCCGATCCAGCAGTAATCTGAGTCTGTGCCCTTCCACATGCTACCATAATAGTGAATGTGCAGGTCTCGTTGAGTTGTGATGCATTTGTGTAGAGAGTGTTCTCAACTTCTGGGTAAGAAGGTAGATACTTGCGGCGTGTCAGTCAACTAGTGCAGGACATTGGAAGGCATAGTATTTTCTGGGTAGGCCTAAGTCCAGGATTGATTTATGATTGAGGCTGTGTTGTGGTCGTCAGTTGCCTAATATTGTTAGGCTGCTGATTTCATACCTCCGGAGATGAAGTGCAGTGAGGTCGTTTCGGATAAGAAACATTGTCAACCGTTTTTGTTTCCACCAGACACATTGGAGTTTCCACTCTGTAGTTTTCCTTCAAGGAAGCAGAAACGTTGGACACAAGACATAACAAATAAAACTAAGTACGACAGTTTTACTAGGTTCAAGAACAAGGCTTTTTGATCGTTTACTCGGCAATCTCTGTCAGCCCCACTTCCACTTGTTTCGCCTCTGGTACATAAGTTTACTGCATTCTTCCCTTGTGGCCGACACATGATTTATATGTTGCATACAGTCTTGCCGAGATCGGGAAATTCTGGTACTACCAACCAGCTTGACTCACGGTGACATAATTTTACACCCACAGACGATTTAGTGGTACAATTTCCGCCACCAGCTTCTTGGTAATTTTCAATTCTTTTGTGCCCGTTATCAATCTCTATTATAAAATGACGGCTGCAGATGCCTATGAAAGAGAAATTTCGAAGCACTTTTGTGGTGGCAACGTTCTGACCAGGACAAGCTATTTGATGATGATAATATCAATCTCTAAACGTCAGCCATGATACTCGTATAGATACAACCAGTCTACGATACAGTTAGTCTGCTCACTAACGTTATTTATCTATCTGTGTTGATATGATATTAAAAAGTCAACAACTCTTGACAAAGACTATACTAGCTTCTAACAGTTACCTGTGATGTCAAGTACACTATGAATGAACTATCCGGACATGTTTAATGTGTTGATTAGTTCTGTCAAGTAATAAGTGTTAGCGGCGTGTTCAAATAATTATACTTGCGATTATTTTTCACTGTTATTAAATATAAGAAAACTGGATGATGCTACAAATAAGAATGAGAAAATAACAGTATTTTGGACATATAATGAGACACGAAGGGCTGGAGAAGACCATCATGGAAGGAGGTATCCCAGTGAAGAGAAGACGAAGACCACGGAGTAGATGGATTCATGATGTAACTGATGGTTTGAGCATGACAGCTGCAGAGGCAGGACATCTGAACTTTGAGAGAAATTACGAACGACTGTTACAGTAGAAAAGTTCTGCTCAGGATAAGCTATTTGATGATAAGTAATGTAATGCGTCTCTGGGTTGTGTTAATCTAGCACGGTAAGTCAGAGTCAGTCGTTATTTTATAGAAACTGTCATTTGTTGTGTTTAAACTTTCAGTCACATCTGGCCCTTGTGTTGCTGGGGCTCTCAAGGGAGCAAAGAATAGTAACACTGCAACATACAAGGCATGTCGTAAGAGGCGATTGAGGTAGCGGCCTAGAGAAACTACCTAGTAAATAAAAACGTCACAGAAATTGGATGTGTTAGCCTACTTGTAGGTGTGTAACTGGCACAACGTACACTCGCTCTTAGGCTTGGTTCACATACAAATCACAAAGGGTGGCTAACAAATGGTCGATATAGAGCGTTAAAAGAAGAAGTCGTCATCTGAAATGTTTATAAATAAAAGCAAAATAAACGGTAGTATATTGTATAAAGTTGTGGATAGACAGATAATATACCATTTTTAAAAAGAAAGGGAAACAGCCGAAGGATTTAGTTCATTCTCCCGGGTTGTAACCATATGGCTCGGTCCCTCTACACAGGCATGAAACGCCACCTGCCGAGAGTATTGCGCAAAGCACCAACTCGTTAGCTTCAGCAACAATCCTAGGTGCTGTGAGGAAAAAATGCACACGTGAACAGAATGGCGCGGTCGGGATTCGATCTGATAACTTTCGGAACTCTAAGTCACTTAGCCACAGAGAGACCCCTGAGATTATATATAATATAGACGATAATGAAATACTAACGGGCATGTCAGCTTTCTCTCGATCTAACACGTTAAACACATTTGTAACATAAGTTCAACCATCTATGTTATCGATGATTCAGTTGCACTCATTATAAGTTCCATATTTTACATCTTGTGAACATATGGTGGTATCTCATGAACAGTCTGTTGTGACATGTTCGCTATTTCAAGATGATCACTTGCTCTTCTCTTTTTTAGCAAATTGTTTGTATATTCTGTTATTCATTACGTTCTATTTACTCCCTCCTCCTTTTCCGTATTTGCTCTTGACAAATCTCTTGACCTCTTCATATGTTATACTTGTGTCAGGATGAGAATAGGGAAGAAAATAAGTCTTTTGGTAGAAACGTTGTTTTGGTCTGTCCTGTTGTGTAGTTTATTGTTCATGAAAAGTAGAATCTGCGGTTATCTTTTAAACAGTAATGATTGTTGAAATTTTTCACTTCCAAAATAAGGTGGTACGTTGAATCTTTCTTCTCCTTTGTGTTCGTTCTTTACGACCAATTTTAATCACTCTTTGTGATATGGTTGATCTTTGCCAAGAACGCGTGTACGTTGCACATTGGTTTGGTAGGCCCCTAAACGCATATACTTCTACGCGTTTAGGACACGTGCATCCGATTTCATCCAAATCTCCTTAGTCGTCTCTTACGACATGCATGGCAGGTAACAGTGGTTCTATTCTTTACACTCAAATTTGGGCCTCGGTAACCACTCGGACGGGTACGTTGAATGACATGTGAGCATTGTAAATGTGGACTGTTTGGTCTGAGTTTGTTTGTATATTATATCATTCATCAGTTTGAAGTATGTACGTTTTTATAGTTGCTTATTAGGTATTGAGGAGCGTCTGGCTGAATGGACTAGGGCGCTAGCTACCATTCGGGAGACCAGGGTTCGATCTCCGGTACGTTCAAGGAGTTTTTCTATCGGGCACACAGAAAAAATCATAACCTGAACAGTCTCGCGATGACTGCACTAGCCATGCTCCCGTTAAATTCCTCAGGCTCATGCGCCCCCCCCCACGTCCTACGCCGCCCTAAAAAGCAGTATTACACTGACAGTAAAGACGGTTTAAAAAAATGTAGGTATCAAGTCTGACTTTATATGCTTCTCATGGTTTGTTATTGTGCTTTATTCAGTCTGTCATAGTTTGACTGTTCTTTAATGTCATATAAAGACTTGTTTCACTCGTCTTGTTCGTATCTTAAATACTATTTCAACGCAATGTAGTAATAATAATAGCCGTCCATCGCAAGCGATGATGACAACAATCTCAGACGTGTACTGTTGCACCTCTCTGGTGTGTGCGGAGGTGACTGTAGAGTCCAATCCTAGAACAGAATCCCCGACCACAGGTGGGGCATACATGATCAAGGTTAGACATGTGCGTGTTGTGTGCTCTGTCTTTTCGCGCTGCTAGTTTTCTCTGTGACTCAACAATACGATGATTCTCAGCTATTCGGGTTCCTCTTTGTTGTTACAGCGCCACATTTGGCGATCTTGCGCAAGGGATTCCAGCACGTATTGTCTATATCGAAGCATTTCAGAGACACTTTAAGAGTGTCTTTAAAGCGTTTTTCTGTCCACCAGCTAAACGTCTGCCCCTTCAAGCTCGCCATACATCAACTGTTTTGGGATGCGTTTATCAGGCATTCGAGCAACGTGACCGACCCATCTCAGTTGGGCCTTCTGCAACAGGGTGTTGACGCTTGGGATCTTTGCTCTTGTGAGGACTTCGCTGTCTGGAATTTTGTCCTGCCAGTTTATTTTTAGTATTCTGCGTAGACAGCTTGTGTGGAAATGGTTTAATTTTCTTGCGTGTCTGCTATACACTGTCCATGTCTCGCTTGCGTACAATGCATCACAACTCCATCAAATGCATCATGAGCCGAGTGTGTCTCAACGCAATGTAATGTCTGGTGAGAGACTTGTTACAACTATCTTGTAGTAATCTTGTATACACTAGTGGAAGAGACTCCAGGGGAAGAATAACTCCTACACTTTACGATACACCCACTCTAACTGCACTTACAACACTCTTGTGTCTCACAAGTGTACCCTCCTCATCAGCTTGTGAACTAACATGTTACATACAGACTCATATCCTAACGCACAGTCATAGTATAGATAGTAGCAATAGTAGCATAGTAGCAACACAATAATAAACTACGTTTCGAAAATGACAACAGCAATTGCAATAAAGAGGTAGAGTACAGAGTTTTAAAATTAAAACATTTGTAAAGAAATGAGAAAAGAACACTTGAGAAAACATTTCAAGAAACCAGTACATACTGAATTGATACTCAACAAATGTATGAAAGATTATTTTATTGTTTAAATTACCATACCGCCTGTGTAGTGATGGGGCCCGCAAGGGAAGCAAAGAATTGTACCACTGCCACCTACAAGGCAATGCCGTAAGAGGCGACTGATGTAGGACCTAGGGAAACTATCCTAGTAAATAAAAAGCATCGCAGAAGTCGGATGTGCTGGCCTACTTGTAGATGCATAACTGGCACAGCGTACAATCGCTCTTGTGCTCAGATAACATACAAATCACACCGAGTGGTTAACAAGTGGTCGATATGGAGTGTTCGAAGAAGAAGAAGAAATGACTATATTTTCACACTTATCATAGGTAATAGTGAACTGAAATACCACTAGTTTAATAAGATAAAAAGATATGAACTTCTGATAAGTGGTGACCAGCGCGACGCCAGTGTCCTACATTCATGGCGTCATTTCCTCCCCCGCGGCTTTTAAGATTATCAGATTTAAAAAAAAAACCAAAACTATTCTTGCAATTTTCTCAGCACTTCTTTGAACACGATCTTCCCGTTTTTGCAGTCTTGTTTTATTTTGTAACCATTCTACTGCCCACTACCACCACCCTTTCATTTTCATTAGACAAAGCGTGGACATTTTAATGACTCTAATATTACTATTAATGTTACTTCTGTTATTAGTAGTAGTTATAGTTTCCCGTGTGTTGCCAGGACTCTCGGGGGGAACAAAGAACTGTAACACTGCCATCTACAAGACATGTCGCAAGAGACGACTGAGGTAGGGGCCTAGGAAGATATCTAGTAAATAAAAGCGTCGCAGAAATCGAATGTGCTGGCCTACTTGTACCCGCATAACTGGCACAATGTACAATCGCTCTTAGGCTTAGATCACATACAAATCACAAAGAGTGGTTAATAAGTGGTCGATGTGGAGAGTTCGAAGAAAATAAAGTAGTTGTATTGCAATCGTCACATGATGCCGGCGCCTCCACAACCATCAGTCAGATGTACTACACTATAAACAAACAATAGACATCACTGATGTGGACTGTATTACTGACAAAATGAGCCCTGGAAATAAGTTGTAAAAGAGTTAGAGATAGTAGAGACATAAGAAACGTACGTGACCATTACCAGTACCAATCCAGGAAATGATCTCTGGAGACGCTAAGTCTCAAGCTGACAATTGCTTACTATGAACATAATTTAAGTTGACGTCTGAGCGAGAGTGTATACACAGGAGAAGAAAAATTTGGCAAGAACACTGAAAATACACAAGGCATGATTGTGTCGACAAACAGACGCAGCACGCGGTATTACGAATTATTATTCTCTTTATAATAGTCCACAAACACAAGTACCGTACGCCATTTATAACACATTTGTGTATATGTAATTTAGAACAAGACAGGGACACTTGATGACTCAAGTTAAGAAGAGAAAAGGCGTTGGGTCAGGCATACCATGCTGAAGACAGTCTAGTGTCACTAGACAAGCATGTTAGTGGAATTCGCATGGAAAACGGAAAAGGGGACGTCTGAAGCAGACATGGAGACAGAGTCTTCTTGAGGAACTGAAGGATGCTGGATTATTCTGGAAAGCTATAATGTAAACATCCAGAGACCAGAAAAAGTGGCGAACAACCGTTGAGGTTCTATGCTGGACGATGAGTGGAGAGGAATAAGTCGTGACTGTAGATGACGATCATATGACATGTTGGACGATAGTAATCATACATTGTAATCATTTACACACAACAAAACAACCATTTGATTAAATATTTGTTTACTAGTTCGTTTACAATAGTAGATATTAGTGTTGGATAACAGTAACAAAGTAAACAGAATGGCTTCATTGCGCTGGGTTTTCCCCATATGACTTCTCTCTCGACAGAAGTAGCACGACGCATGCCGAGTGTGTTGCACAAAGCACGAACTCAGTAGCTCCAGCAGCAATCATAGGGATCTCCGAAAAAAATTGCACATGTGACTCGGTCCGGATTCGAACCTACACCATTCAGAACGCCAGGAACACTTTTGAACTACTTCACCATAGGGACCCAGAGACAAAACAAAAGTCCACTAAAATGAGCAGTTTGAGTTGTTTCTATCTGTGTTTCTATAACTATTTGCATTGACGACATGCGAGAGGAGACATTGGTTCTATTTTTTAACACCACTGAAACACAGCCAGGCTCTAACACAGGCCAGACAACTGGCCGGGTATTCCCTGACCTAGATAAGAAAAGGGATCTGAAAATTACAGATGTTTGATAGAACACTGCACGCTTTTTGCAATTTTACTCAATTCTGTGAGTCTATGGTTATTTGTTGGTGAAACATATTCATAATATTGATATTCCTTATTGTTAAACTTAACTTGTTGCATAATATAACTTCGATTTAGCATTTTGTGTTGATTTTAAAATGAATTCGTCTATATACACCAATACTGGAATGCGAGGTCACGTGGTGTAGTTGGGGTCTGATTTTCCCACAATTTTTACCTGAGCCCGAAGGCCCAGTAGTTTATAGTTGGCTCTGACTGAAACCACACGGAGGATGTAACCTGTTAGAACAAGAGACCAAATATTTGAAATCTTTTAAAAGCCAACCTTCAATAATGGAAAATCGTTGTGCGGTCATTGTTATCTGATGTTTGGTAGGGTCATGTCATTGTTATCTGGTTAGGTAGGGACTCTACATTGCTTTCTGAAGCTCAGTAACGACTCGACATTGTTATGTCAGATTTCCTCTGCTTGTTAGTTTTATTTCAGGTTTCCGGTTTCAACATTGTTGCATATTTTTTTCTTCCGGAAAGCAAGCAGGGTATGGCCATGCTCTACTTCTTTCACATTTGTAGATCTGATTTCGATTTAGTTTGTTCCATTCTGTGGATGAAGCCACAAGACGGAATGTTATATATAACACACTTGTCATCGGTTTTTGTTTGTATTTTTATTTCTTCTTGAATCTTTATGTAATGTAAGTGCATGTTGCCATTTATTCATTTTTATCTATGTTATGTTATGCGATCGACGTCATGGCACATTGGGAATTCCCAGTCGTGCTCGGTCCTCCGCTGCAGCAGCCATCCCAAAGTCAATTTGCTCACCGTACCCATGAAAAGTTGATCTCATTTTATCTATACACTTGTTTGTGATATTCTCTGTTGGGATGTTATATTCTTCTTCTTTTGTAGTCACACTGTTACCGGGTTGTTGCACAGTGTCGTGTTATATTATTGGTAGAACATACATATTAAAAAAGTTCAATTATATTTATTTTGTTTGTTAATGTCCTCTCTAGAATAACCAGTCTTTAACCACTTTATAATTTTATGTGAGTTCTATGTGGCTTGCTCCGAAGAGAATGTCGTGATTTACAGTAAAGAATATTATTCAAATTCTACCCTGGAACAAGAACGACATGGAGAGCTACGATATACAAATAATAATAATAATTCCTCTCGTACCGTTATACGTTACATAGGGCCTGCAAACAATTTCTTCATACCGCTCTAACATGGGCAACTCACTCAATCTCCTAGATCCACAATAGCACAGTCGCTAGTGCCCTTGTTTCGTAGACTAGTTGTTCCAGGTTTGAAACCCCCTAGTTAGAGTATATTTTATTTCTTCTTCCGACCGCAACTTGTCTAAGATCGACCCAGTTTAATTGGATACCAGAGAAACACTGTGAAGTGCGTGCAGCATCCGTTATGTTGAGCACATCAAACATTGTATGCTGGTGGTCTAAAGAAAAATACTGGCCTAACAACACCGGACTCTACTAATATACAGCACATGGTATGCAAACATGTTTCCGACGTTTAATTTTCAAACAAGCTACGCCGATTTGTAATAAGATGACGCCATTTGCGTGAGCTATTGCGGGAGGTAATGAGAATTGAGAGGTTCTCGTTTTATTATCACACATACCATTAACAAAATGCACTAGGCTGGTGTTGCATGCACCAACTCCTCTCACGCAAAGACTGAGACAAACATGGTAATGACTAGAACTGTTAAATCCGACCAGTCTTCGTGAATTTATGGTCTAGGCTTCTCTGTCTTTGAAGACTGGTTGGAGAGGTGTAGCCACCTGATTACTATAATCGTGTCCTTTATTTATGGGTCCACGGTTTCTGCTAGTCGTACTAGATTGCCACTAGATTGCTACCTTTCATGTTGTGATAAATACTCACAGCAACGTCTATTTTATTCAGCTTAGCAGGGGTTACCTCATCAGAGAATGTATTGAGTTGTCTAAACTATCGACTTTCACTGCAAAAGACATTGGTCCTCCCCTTTTATCTTATGTTCTGTTTTAGTTCAAGATAAACATCTTTCTTCTTCATCGCCGTCGTCGTCTCATTATCATTTTCTTGATTTTGTTTCTCTTTCATCTCTTTTTATGTGTGTGTGTTCATGTTAAGTTGTGAAATGTAGTCTTCTTATTTTGTACGGTATAAAACATTTCAGATCAGTTGATAAATATATTAATGTCTTGGAATGAAATGCCTACATAAGGTACTCAGAATACCATGGATAGAAAAACAGAACAAAATGTGTTCATTTTGCTGTAGCTTAAAATTGAAGAGAAGTGCTTCATAAAGAAGGGAACATGAGAAAAGTTTAATGACGACATTTTTATAACGACATGATTTTCTGTAGAAGATCATTCTGGAGGACTTGATACCAGACATCCGAGGGAGAAGAGACCAATGAGAAGATATGAGCATGAAGTCTCAGATGAGTTGAATATGACTGCAACAGACGCTGGATACCTCACGGAGAACAGGGATGCATTCAGAGCTTCTGTCACGGGAACCAAGTTCCGATCGTATAGGGACAAATTAGTTGATGAGATAACATTGTCTGTGGCCAGCCCGTCTCCCTAAGTATGATGCCAATTGTATACACGCTTGACCATCTCCACTAAACACGAAAGTACATTCTGACAATGGATAACACACATCAGTCAAAAGGAAATATTCTGTATCTGGGACTAATATTTGACATACGATTGACATGGGATCACACATAGAAGAAACCATGGACACTGGTAGCACTTAATCTAGACGGGATCCCGAATAAACAGAAGGAAAATACACATGTAAACAACGAGTAATGCAAAACACTGTCAAGGACAAATTGGGAAGCGAATTTGAAAATCACTAAAGAATTCTATGTAAGACATATCCACCGAACTTTGGAAATAACATCTTTTTACTAAAAATAATGATATGAAGACTAGGAAAATAGAAGACAAAAACGTCAACATAATAGAAACTGGAGGATTTAAACATAACAAGGGTACACATGACCACATATTTAACATGAGGACAATCTAGAGGTTCTAATGTAGATCTATACTCATAACTTATTGACTACTCAGAGGCACTTGGCTATGTAAAGCATCATACAATCATAAGTTGTAGAAGATACGACAGAAACGGGGATTTCTATCTTGTAGAAATCATACAAGAAGTGTATAGTGATCAGATAACGACTGTAAGAACGTGAGATAACACATCATATTGGTTTGACAAACGACAGGGAGGGAGCCAGACAAAGTTGAATACTGTCGCCGTGTCTGTTTAATGTATGCACTACATAAATCACGAAGACTGTTACAGAAGATAGCGAGAAAAGAACAATGCCATATTTTTATAATGGAAGGAAGAGAAATACATGAATTTCTTCCGCGAATGTTCCACGTCGACCACATATTAAACCACTTTTGGGGGTTTTATGTGACCTGAGCCTATGAGTGTTGTTCCAGTTATACATCTATGGGTGCCTAGGCCTGCACATTCGATTTCTTGCCACGCTTTAAAAAAAACTAGGTTGCTTTCCCTAGAACTGTGGGACGGATGAGTTTGCCACTGCCACTTGGTCGTCATCTTACTGAGTTGGATGATCGGCGTCCGAAAAGTATCGCCTTTCGCCAATGTTTGGGTTTGTACCAGTCAACCTTTACATTATCGGCTTTGCTCTTCAATCCACGGTGAGTTTATTCCAGAATAGGAGTATTCTCAGCCGTTTCGGTCCGCGTGTTGGTACGTGGCAATTTTCTCATGGCCACTCTGCATTTGTCCTGTCACCAGGAAACACTGAACTGAGGCTGCGCACAAATATTTCAGAGGGTCTTTTCTATCGGCGCTAGCAACACAATTGAAAATTTTGCGCTCGCCAACATCACCCACACCAGTTCTTCCGGGGATGTTAGTTGTTAGTGCAGCAGTACTTTGCCCGGTTGTCCCAGGGAGGGCAGTTTCGTTAGGCACTAGAACGCAACTTTAGGATTTTCGCTCTGCCAACCTTACCCAATAAATGCATCTGTGCTTGACCTCCGATACGGAGCTTACTGCGATCTTTCCTGGGGTCGTCAAGACGCATTGCATCTTTTCCTACCGAGTCTTGCCGAGAGCTGGCAAATTTGGTGGCTATTGTTTCGAGTGGACATGGGTCTTCTGACGACTCGTACCTTGTCAATTTTACGATTCGTTTTTTTATTTATTCAGCTTTTCCTATCGGCCGAGAGAGACATGCAGAAATAATCACTCTGGGATTTTGCTCGTCTGTGTTGCGAGCAGATCTCATCAAACGTAACTGCGTCTGCACCACTACTTATACCAGAGTAGCTCTCCCTCGATCCCTACCCACTTAACCAGACATGATCCTCTTCTGTTTCCAGGGTCACCACGTGTAGGTGAGGTAGAATCTTGATTAGTGCCAGCTGACTAAACCTGGCGCGACGTCCCTATGACTGCACCTTTGACCCCATACATGAACTAAGATATGCCCACAATACAGTGTTACTATCAGCTTAAAAAAGGAATAGAGAAATGACTAATGACAGTGCTGGAGAAAAAGGAAAAATAAAATTAATATCTCAAATGTTGCAAAAATAAAGATAAATGCTAAAACAAGCATGGCAATGATATTGTTTTTTAAGGGCGAAAAACTATAAAACGCTTACGGGTTTGAATGTCTCGGTTCACTGATAACAAGAAGTAGAAATGTAATTAAGGAAATCATCAGAACAACAAACATAGACTTACACAAACTTAAATAAGTAAACAAAAATGTATAGAGTGTACCGTATAGGAAAACAAAGATCAGAACACTATGAACATGCATATTCCCACTAGCAATGTAAGGATTAGTAACAATGTAAGACATGTACATTTAACAAAGTATAACATATAGATACCTTTGAACAAAAGTGTCCACATATACCATGAACAGAGAAGAGAACAAATAGATATATCAAGAGAAAACTAAAACATTACAGAAATTGACTGATGTTATAAATAAGAATGACAAATTGAAATATTCTGGCCTCGTAAAAGACAAGAACAAAAGACAATTATGGCGAGATGCACTAGTGTCGAAAAGAAGAGGAGGAAAACCGCGGGAAAAGTGTTCAGGATGTGATAAATGCTAAAGCTGACACCAAGCAGGAACAGTTCCACCACAGAGTGAATTTTGCATTTTAGTTGGTAATATAATATAATATAATTTCGGACTGCTTTCACCGTTATTACATCTATTAAGAAAAACTGCGAACAAAATAATCTATCACTGCTAAACGTGGAGGTGGAGGCTCTCTTGAATGACATCATCAATGATACAGATGTGGTTATTTACACCGATGGTTCAGTCATTCGCCAACAACGCTGTGCGTGGGCTTTTCAGCACGCTCAGGGGGAAAATAATAAGAGAGGCCAGTGGGGCCTACGCAACAACCAGTAGCTTGACAATGGAGGTTCGGGCGGTTACGGAGGCGGTGAACTGGTTGGCATCTCACAATTACTCTCGTGTTTTCATACTCAGTGACTCCATGAGCATGATTCGTAAAGTCGAATCAGGTATGGTGAGACGCAACTGGGTGGAGGTACTGGTACAGACAATGATCAGAGAAATCACCTTCATTTTGTCCCTGGGCACGCAGGAGTTAGGGGTAATGAATGAGCTGATAGATTAGCTGGCTTAGCTACAATATCAGAGGGAGCTGTCATGGATCGAAATGACATTCTTCACGCATTGAGAGAGTCTTTCCGAACAGAGGAGTTTCAGGGCTGTGAATCCCACTCGCTGACCAGATTGAAAGAGATGGGTGCCAATATTGGTGCAGCCTGAAAAGAACGACATACTAAATATGCAAAGAGATTGATTAATCAACATCGAACTGGCGTGTTGGGTCGCTGGACGCTGCTGGATTTGCTGAGGCGGAGATCGGAGCACCTATAGACATGTCCGGAGTGCTATGATGATAGTCCTCATATAACTGATAACTGATAATATAATTGTTCTTGCTTGTCATACACGACATTACACTGGATTGTAGTTTTAACTTCTTTAGAGCACATCTTATACACTATCGTTTACTGAGGCAAAATGCAAACTAACAACTTAATGGTAACTGAGGGTAGAATTTTTGTTCATATGCTGTAGACACGTTTCACTTAGAATTTGGAGAAAGAGAGAGAGAGAGAGAGCTAACGCTATAATATAATTGAATCAAATAACAGGATGCAGTTTAGCACATTTCTTCCTATGCAATATCTCTGAAGTGGCATTATATTTCTGTTTAATGGGTTTTATTTCCTTTTCACGCTTCTTAAATTTCAACTTTTGTTTCTTTTCGTTGAGTTTCTTAATTGAATTGTAGGTACTGTTCACCTTTCTCACAGTGTTGAATGGGCAAACTCAGCTCTGGTAACCTTTGCTCTGTGATGTCTAGTCTTGCTTGTTATTGATCAAGCAGGGCTTGAATTTCTCCTTTCTGCACAATGTAGACAGAACTGTAGCGCCTATAGCAATCCACCAACTACCCCTAGAAAAGTCCCAGATACAAGCGATCCCTGTCACGTCCCAAACTTGGAACACTTTCCCAAGGAACATTTCAGGAGTGCCTGATAGCTGTAGTATTGTAACCTAGCAACGATCCAATCCCGGATGTCATGCTACTTCACACCCGGTAGTTGTTATTTCCCTCCACGCAAAAACCCCATCTGATCTCTTGACCAGTATTCCCATTCACAAAAATATGGATGGCCACCATTCCTTGAGAGTCGGAAGATAAATCATATATTTCCACTCTAACGTTGATGTTCGACACCTATCCAGTGTACACCCCCATACCAGTTTTTATATTTCCCGAGCATCCCACTTACACATTCACTTTGTTGCAAGTCCTATAACCCGTTAGAGCAAGAATTCACATCAGTGTAAACTAATTGGTCTAGACACATTAAGGTCCAATTTCTCCCTGTGTTCAAGCTTTAGTTATATTTTCTCTCTCTTTTCTCTCACCACTCTCTCACTTTCTCTCTGCCTCTCTCTCTCTCTCTCTGTGTTATAATAGAAACACAATACTTAGATATTCCTGGAAATATATTCTGATCTAGCAGTCATCTAAGAGTGCTTGAATACATGCTTGAAAAACGATTGCTCTTTCTTATGTTGATAAATGAGTTTTCTTTTGTGCGCTGACCTCTTAGCACATCAATGTTAGAGAATTTAGCAGTCCATGAGATTGTAAACATTCCTCTGTTAAAATCACATCACTGTGGCCTTCAGAGATTTTTATGTCTTTATTTATTGTCCTTGGTTAGTTTCCATATGTAAGTACTGGTTTTATTATTTGTAGCACTGAAGAACTTTATTTCTGATTTCAATTATTTCAGACAATACACACCGAATTGGGGCATATAATAACCTTCATTTTCTTTAATAGCTGTTTTTTTCCTTCTGTCTATTCTGTTCTTTATTTCTAATCAACTTCTCCGTATATCATGCACAGAGAAGAGAGTAAATAGATCTATCTAGAACGAACTCAAAATCAAAGAAAACTGGCTGATGCTACAAATAAGAAAATTGAGGTATTTTGGACAAATAAAGAGACACGAAGGGCTGGAGAAGACTTCATGGAAGGAGGCATCCTGGCAAAGAGAAGAGAAAAACCACAGAGAAGATGGATTCAGGATGTATCTGATGGTTTGAGCATGACAGCTGCAGAGGCAGGACATATGGCATATGAGAGAGAGAAATTCCGAAGGACTGTTAAGGATGGTAAAGTTCTGCTCAGGATAATGTATTTGATGTTGAATCTACAGCTACCATCTGATGTTATACGAGATCCAAGGTATTTATATTTATGAACTTAACTAAATGATGACCCATTTATTGGAATGGAATCTTTCTTTTTTGAGATGATCATAACTTCCTTCTTTCCTATTCAGGCACCGAATTTTGTGCTTAGTTTATGTCAACACTATATGAAATTGTGCCTTCACATCTATTCCATTTGTCGCTATCAGGACAGTGTCGTTCGCTTGAAATATTGCCTATATATTCATCGTTGTCGCTTGTATAATCTTCACTGTCTTTTTGTAGCTCACACACAGAGGTCCTTGTAGTTTTATGTCCAGTGTTATTCATTAGGTCAATGAGTTTGCATCAGTATATCATATTCGGGACAGTCTTGAAGTATGTGCTCTACAGTCTGATGTGCCTGTACACATGACTGAATTGCCAATAATGTCACCAGCACATCACATGTTATTTCATATTATTATATCTAACTACTGCTATTCCAGCCATCTCATTTATTGATCTGAAAATGTTGTCACTGTAGAGAGAGAGAAAGAACACAACAAGAGATAATAAGTAACCTTGTGTAACTACATTGTTGATCTGATGACAAGTTCTCATCTATTTACCTATTCTTATATAGCTGCTGTTTGTTGCCAGTGTTATGTTTTGAATGATTTTTATATATGTTTACTGTCAATATTTAAGTTCTCTAACATTTTATACATATACTGGATGATTCCCTTTGTCGGAACGACTTAGTGTAATCTATAGACTGGTGTCTACTTCCAGCACTCTTTCCGCTAGTGTTTCTTTTACCTTCTCTAAACCCGTACTGCTATTCACCAATTCGTCCGTGGAGCGCCATGGTCCGCTAGGGAAGCAAAGGAATAGTACCACTGCGGCGATCTACAAGACATGTCGTAAGAGTCGATTGATATGGGGACCTAGGGAAGCTACCCTAGTAAATAAAAAACGTCGCAGAAATAGGATGTGCTGTCCTACTTGTAGGCGCATAACTGGCACAACGTACAATCGCTCTTAGACTCAGATCACATACAAATCACACAGAGTGGTTAACAAGTTGTCGATATGGAGCGTTGAAGAAAGAAGAAGAAGAATTCACACATCTTTGTTCTTATTCTGTTAAACCATTGCATCCTCAAAAGGAGTAAATTCTTATATTTTTCATTTTTTTGGGTCTACAAGCTCGTGATATAACCAAAGCAAGGTTCGTCATTAGGTTGAAAGAGGCGTGCCTCCTCTTAAAGTGCTTTTAATTGTCATTTAGAAGTTTTGTTGTCAATTCCATTCCACAATTTCTCAAAGACTATGTTTCTCCCACTGTTATATTATCTTGAGTTTTCTCTCTCTGTATTTGATAGTATCGCCCATGTCAGCTGCAAGTAATTTTGGTCCCTCACATTTCTCTTGTATGTTTAGTTCTGATATGTCATCATCATAAAGCTCCCCGATGTATTCTATCAATCTTTCTTTTATGTTTTCTTCTCCCGTTAATATTGCTCTCCTTTTTGATTTCAGACATCGAGTTTATGCGTTTTTCTCCGTGTGATTTCATTTATGTTCCTGCGCCAAGAATGTGTGTCCTTTTTATGCTGTTTTTCGAGTTCACTACATCTCAACTTGAGCCAGTTGTCTTTTACTGCCCGGCGCTTGTCACTTATTTCCTTATTTAGTTTGTCATATACTTCTGTCTCTTGCTGATTTTTTCCCTTCTGAAATCGGATAACTGTAAATTTCATGTAATTCCTTTCTTCTTTACGTTGCCTTTTATTTCTGGAATGATTTCACATGGCGTTTGATGTATTGATTCATTTAGTATTTTCCCCACTGTCGTCGATCAATACTTTGTATTTTTTTCCTATTGCATTGAATCTGTTCTAGACCATCCAAAGGAAAAAACATTTTATTACTTTGCTTCTTCTGAGAGTGCGCTGTGTGTTGTGTAGGGTGATAAATTACGACCGATTGCACCGTAGTTTCACCACGCATGTACCGGCCATTGGTCAACAAATTGTCTACAGTCTGTTTCTTATTCCACCTGCAGATTTTCCCATACATGTGCAGTGAATACAATTTCCTAAACTTTTTATAAAAACCCTTTGATCAAGTCTAAAATATCTTACAAGTGGCATTTCTTTTCCTTTCGTCCATTGGATATTGCTAAAGAACGCGCCGTAAGCAGCACCGAATTGTAGCTATCAGTGACTCATAGCTGACTAACCAAGACTCCACTCAGACTCCATGGCGGCCCCGGAAACAGACGATTAAAAAGTAGTCTTGCTAAGTTTGTGGAGATCGAGCAGGGAGAAGCTAATTCAGTATCCAAAAAGGCCATGCTGAAGTCGGATGCGTCGGACTGAAAAGGGGAGATACCAAAGATCACGCTGAAAACGGCGGCACAACGCACTCTGTTGTCCGTGCTGCATCATGCTATAGCCATCGAGAGAATGAGAAGGAACGAGAAAGAAGAAGAGGAAGTAGAAGAGAGCTGAATGAGAGATTATTGATATAGACAATGATTAAATTTATATTGCAGAATAGACACAACTAAAGATAGATGTAAACAGTCGAGAAGACACATATACTTTCCATATATACTTTCCACTAATAAACTAGCTGTACTATAACTATTGACCGAGTGGTTTAACTTCACGCACTTACCCTGAGATTTACTCCTTGGCGCAGTTTGATATTTTCGACGTAAATAGCAACTAATCATACATGACTGTTAATGCCGTTAAAGTATTGAAAAAGTAGTGGTCAATGTGTGCTTTATCTTGAACACAGTTATTCAATCGCAAAATCACCAAAATAATTTATTTTAAAATATATATTATTAATTTCTTTTTAAGGAGCCACCGACCCTAATCGCCTGAACACCTCCCAAATTCTTCTGGAACACCCCGAACGTTTCAACGCCCACTGGGGCGGTACTGCCCACTTTGGGAAACGCCAGTCTACACTTCTTCTTTGCGATCGCTTTTTGATGATTATACCGTTAGACGCGTTCTTATGATGAAATCGACTGTAGTCTGGAGCTCATCTCTAGTGCCATGTAGTTTTGAATGTAGTGTTGTGTTGTAGGGCCAGCATTCCTTTCTTGGGAGGACATACAGGGGCAGAGATCACACAACTTCCAATTCACTTCAGTCACTTCACCTTCTGTTATCATATTTCGGATACACAAAGCTTGATACTTGTTCGAGT
This sequence comes from Arion vulgaris, assembly GCA_020796225.1. Classification (NCBI taxonomy): domain Eukaryota; kingdom Metazoa; phylum Mollusca; class Gastropoda; order Stylommatophora; family Arionidae; genus Arion; species Arion vulgaris. The sequence continues at coordinate 15,035,034 of CM036756.1, forward strand.
GCCTCACCAACCATTCTTATGTTTCTTTTTTCTTTATTATGCATATTCCCATTTTTTTTGGCTGACCCTCTATTGATGTCTAGTCCATATCATTTACTTCTGTTATTTACCCGGTTCTATCAATTTTTGCAATTCATGTTTATTCTCAGACAACTGAACTGTGTCATCTTGCATATCTTATATTATTTATTCTTCTACTACTGATGTTCAACTCTGACACTTGTGTGAACATTTGTTCTGTGTATTACACAATATCAACTAGACAATATGATCGAATATTTATTCCCTGCCTCATATCAATAAATGTCGAATAGTTGAGCGTATATCCACATAATCCATATCTAAAATACTCCATATTGCCGCATTCCAAAGCTACATGTTATCAGTATCAACAACAATGGTATACAAATATTTCATAGTATATGACAATTGGGAATTTTATTTGTAACAATATCTTCTTCCATCCCCGCTGGAGCATATATTTGAACTAGACATCAATAAAGAGACTGCAAAAAAATAAAAATAAAAAATAAATATATATATATATATATATATGGGAATATGCATAATAAAGAAAAAAGAAAGTTTAAACATAAGAATAGTTGGTGAGGCACTGGAACGAGTATCAAGTTTTGTGTAGTAGTAAGCCTCTTTCAGTTCCCAGAGATCATAGAGCTGTACCGCTGAATAGTTAGTTACTTCATAGATCTGTTGGTGACTGTCCTCTATGGGAGTGACAGTCTCTCTCACAATTCTCATACCTAAGTGATGCGATGTGTCTCTCAAGATGTGATTGCCTCTTGAAGTTAAGGTTTGTATGAAGATTATTAGATTTTACTTGAAAAAGTGCAAATATCTGTTAAATGTTTGTTGTTATTTGTGTGAATATTCTTCGAACGCTCCATATCGACCACTTGTTAACCACTCTGTATGATGTGTATGTTATCTGAGACTAAGAGCGATTGTACGTTGTACCAGTTATGCGCCTACAAGTAGACCAGCACATACGATTTCTGCGACGCTTTTTATTTACTAGAGTAGTTTCCCTACGCCCCTACCTCAGTCGCCTCTTACGACATGCATTGTAGGTCGCAGTGGTACTATTCTTTGCTTCCCTTGCGGGGCTCGACACCATACGGGCGTGTGTGAATATTGAATTCACTTCCTTGTTCTTGTTAGGGATTTAAAAAAAAAAGTACTTGTGTCAGCTATTTAGGTGTTTATATCTTCTTTATTTGTTTCGTAGACCATATGTGTCCTGTGGTATCACAAATATGGCAAGATATGCACTTTTAGCTAGTCCATAGTTTTGTTTGAATTCCTCCAGTTTATCAAATGCGAGCATCACTTAAATAAACAGTGCTTTACTCAAATCGATCACACAGTTTGGATGTCTTTACCAAATCAATAGTGTCTCAATATTTTACTTGAAGTGTTCTACACTTCCTTTCGGTTACGAAGATCTGTTATCACTTTCTGTTTTACTGACATTGGTTAGTTCTTGTTTGTCAGAAATGAACTCTTCAGCATATCGGTGATAGCAGCTGTGTCTCAGTGAATACACCCTACTAGTGAAAACGATGCTACGTCCCAAATAAAAAAGTCTCTTCTCTCTCTCTCTCTCTCTCTCTCTCTCTCTCTCTCTCTCTCTCAATGTGTGTGTGCATGCGCAAACGATGTTGAAGATAGGTTACAGAAAATTGGCAATGAAATAAATGTGGTCTCCAACGGGTTTGAGACAGAATTCACCCCCTTTCTAATCAATCAATCCTTATCCTTGCTCTTCTCTCCACTTTTAATCCGTTGCTGCTTATGTTCTTCCCTTCACTTTTAATCCGTTGCTTCTTATGCTCTTCCCTTCACTTTTAATCCGTTGCTGCTTATGCTCTTCCCTTCACTTTTAATCCGTTGCTACTTATGTTTTTCCCCTTCACTTTTAATCCGTTTCGGCTTCATCTTTTCCCTTCAATTTTAATCCGTTGCTTCTTATGCTCTTCCCTTCACTTTTAATCCGTTGCTACTTGTGCTCTTCCCTTCACTTTTAATCTGTTGCTGCTTATGTTCTTCACTTCACTTTTAATCCGTTGCTGCTTATGCTCTTCACTTCACTTTTAATCTGTTGCTTCTTATGTTCTTCACTTCACTTTTAATCCGTTGCTTCTTATGTACTTCCCTTCACTTTTAATCCGTTGCTACTTATGTTCTTCACTTCACTTCTAATCATTTACCACTTGTTCCATGTACTTTCTTCTGTTAAAATTGGCGCAACCCGACTGCTTATTCTTATATTGTCTCTCATACAGTCTGTTCATATAATCTTGCGTTCTACAATTCTTTCTTTTTTCTGTCAGGATAATTTATTGCCACAGAGATCATATCAACAACGTTCATTTTACCGCTTAACGATAACAATATTATTCTTTTAAATAACATCTTCTTGTAAATAATGTGAACTCTGCTGTATGGGAAACGTTTCAGCCATTGATGCAACAGTGCCAGGACGAACCAATATCTCCAGACCAGCCTACTTGTGTCAGAAGAGACAATCAATAACACCAGCATTTGGGTCATTCAGCGGAAACGTGGAGGACAAAGTTTGACAGGATCGTATGGTCATAATATTGAATGACTTGCTTAACATTGTTATTGGTTGAAAATATGACTTAGCAAGATCAGAAAAGAATTGCATCAAGTATAGTCTCCAAACAATAAGATCACATTTCATCAACTGTTGTCTGAATTGAATCAATTTTGTACCATTAACATGGTGGTATATTTGTCCTTGTTTTGATGTATTCTTCCCCCTTATAACACTGTCTTTCTCATGACATCATAGCGACATACCCCTAACATTCTAGCAAGTTTAAAAAAAACCAACAAAAACTAACTAGTGCCAACTCTTGAGAAAGAATCTACTTGCAAATGATCAAGATATATTATTCTTGATAAAATTCATCTCATAGTTGATCATGTCTCTTATGCTACCCACGCAGCGATAGCATCGGATAACAACTTTCATATTGTCACTGTTGAATATTTATCTATTCTCTAATCATGTTTTGCCTTTCAGCGACAGGTCGAAAAAGGAGACATCTTGAGCGAGCCTCTCAACGCGCCTTGCATTTATTTATTTTCTCCAGTCCTAATTTGCCTCATAGCTTCAGGATAAGAAGATATTTCTAGAACGGGCTTTTGTGTGCGCTTCATAAACAGTGTCGTTCGTCGCCTCTGTTATCTCTGAGGTCCACCTATTGCGTGACCAACCTTTGCCGCAAAAAGGTGGATAACTGTGCAGGTAGGGCATTGGCATCAGAATTTACGATGGCGACGTGTTCGAGCCTGGGTAAGCACAAGTTGGTTTTTGAAGAAATTTGGTGGGAAGGCGTGGGGTAGAAATACAATGTAAACAAATCAAACTGCCGTATAGACATGATTGCGATAACTAACAGATAAGACCTTTACACCATAGGGTTGAAGAACGACTTTAACAACAGTAAAACATTACTGATAACAAGAAGGGTCCTTGTCTGGAACACGCAGGGACAGCGAAAGAAGGGGAGGTCGAGAAATACATGGAGACGAGATTTGGAGGCGGAGACCAACAATATAAAGAAGAGCTGGAGGGAGCTGCAGGAGATAGCTAGAGATAGGAAGACTTGGCATGAGTTGATTGAGGGCCTATGCCCCAATCCGGGGTAAAAGGCAAAGAGAGAGAGAGAGAAAACATTACTGAGATCCAAGTTATACATCCAAATAATGATTTCCGTGAGGACTGGGAACAGTCGAGCAATAAGTCATGCAAATCTTGCAAAAATATATCTAGCTGAAATCGGATGCACAGGTCTAGAGTAAAAGTGCACCGCAACTTAACTGGAAGACTATAGAGATATCGTTCTTTTATTATCCTGCTTCGTATTGCTGATTCTTGTCAACTTTTTTTTTTATATCGAACTTTCAAGTTGACGTATTATTCTAGTGCGCCCACAATAGGGGTCTTAATAACACTCTAGACTGCACCGTGTTCAGTCTCTTGAGATACTGAATGGGTATCCGTGTTGGTGAGTTCTGTGACACTCTGGTTGGTATCTAGTCCTATTCGCACAATGTAGAATTTAAAATGACCGCAGTGACAGTAGCGTCATTAATTGCTGTGTCATCATTCAGCAGACAGTCTTGGCAACGGTGCTATGTCTCCCTATACATATCTACTATCTGGACTATATGTTCTTTTGATGATGCAAGCTTGTCTCATTACCGCAAACCTGCATGCCAAAGAGAGTAGACACATAAACATATACATACATACAAGACATCCCATGTAACTGACACCGACAGTTTTGATCCTACAAAATATGTACTGTTTAAAGAACTGCGTAACAGCATACATGCTAACTCATTTTCAACCTCGGTTCTGTTGTCATGGCCTACTTTAGCTCAGAGCTGCAATTTGAGATGTGGATGTCCAAGTGACGTCACGACCGTAGTCCCATTGCGTATGATAGATCGCCCAGTTAACTATTGATATCTAATCGAATTTGTAGTCTGAAGTATTAACGTATTGGAAAAGTAAAAACTTTACCCTATCTTTGTACAACAGTACTTGGATTTAGCATTATTCTTCATGATGCAACACAACGAAGTATCTGAGTACAAATGCACACATGTGCACAACTATATCTAGAAGTTACATACTCAACAAATCTCGACGGTACATAATGATTAACTTTTCTGAAAGCTAAGTGGATGATCTTTGTTAATTTCCTTTTTTCTTTTAAATGAAGATAATTTGTTTAGGGACATGCCATTCTGAACTTTTCTGTAATTATGTAAGAATACGTTCACCAGCAAAGACAACTCTTGGGAAATAATGTTTACTGTAGAACAGCCATCAGGGTAAACACGACATATTTCATATGTTCAACATCTTTGGAAACTATTGTAAAACCACATCTCAGCACAAAGTTGTTACAATTGAGTAATTTCAAACGCGGATGTTACTGTGTTCGTATGTGTAAGTTCTGTCACTCCATGATAGCTTCAAAAGACAGAAGAAATAAGAAAACATGTATTGTTATGGCAGCTTCGTTTGTATTGTCTGCATTGTTAAGTACGTTGTCCCCAAAGCAAGTCATTTATGATTTATCATAAATCTGATTCATTTGTACAGCTATAATCGTTCCCAGCTCTGTAAGTTGGCTTTGTTTCAACTTCAGGTACTGATAGATTCTGTTTCATCGTCGTTATTAGTAGACGCTGACAATAGCGAAGTAAAATGTCATAATATACTTTGGTAGGGTAGTCGATGTCCTTATAAATCCGTATCAAGATTGAGATTTCATAAACAGTGTGAAAACAAAACAGTGTACTACTGCTATAGGGCCTTAATGTTATTTTTAAACAAAAACCCAGTGATTAACATTTGCCGTTACTCTGCAAGAAATGTTATTGATATTTCCAGTGACTCTTCATGTGCCCATTGTAACAGCGTCATGTCCAGCATGTGTTTACACCGGGCCGCAGACACCCGGTATAGTCTTGGTCATATCTTTTTTCTATCTGGTGTGTTTTATCCAGCTATCACTTTCCACTCACACGAATAAATATAAATAAAATAAATTAATTAATTAAAAAAACATATAATATAAATATGTAGGTAAACAAAATACATTTTGGCGCTGATAGCGAAATTGACAACACGCTGAAATAGTGACACTTGTCGTGGAATTTCCGGGGTTCGAGATCAGTTTGGACTAACAATTATCGGTGTGCACGCTGTACGCGGTTGGACTACAGTAAACTCTGCTCTTTTACATGGTGATCTAAGTTACAAGTACATCTGAAGTCGGAGTAAGACTCGCCTGAATAATGAGGGACCCTGCTGATGAGGAAAGCACACAGTAACGCAAAACTCAAGCATATTGAGTAACTACGCCTAAATTCATAGCTGGCGAACGAAAACTCAGAAATAAAAACGGTTTTTATTGCTCAATTAGTTTAAAAACATGTATGACACAGAGACTAAAATATACCAGTAATGACGGCAAACATGACCAACTGTTAGTTCTGCTTCAGAAACTAATAGGTTAAGTATCGGTCTGACACATTCCATCAATAAACCAATAATATCTTGACTGTAAATCGAAATGTGCCCTTCTACTGTATTGTCTCCACCTTGTTATGATAGAGAAAGGCGTAAACCGCCTGATACCATCTCTTGCCGGCGGTAACTAAGCTACTAACAGGGTAGGGTCTATGAAACCCAGTAAGTTGACGGTTACGAAGACCAAGTTACGCATTCATGTGTTGAGGATAGGAACAGTTGAAAAATAAGTCATGCAAACCTTCCCCCCGAAAATATCTAGTTGAAATCGGATGCACATGTCTAGAGGAAAAGTGCACCATAAATTAACTGGAAGATGACAATGATATCGTTCTTTTATTATCCTGCTTCGTATAGCAGATTCTTGTCAACATTTTGTTTTGTATCAAACTTTCAAGTTGACTGTGCACATTTTGTGCACATTTTCTTACTACAATACCTTATATAGCTATGATGTAGTGATATATTATTCTAGTGCGCTTACAATAGAGATCTAAATAAACAGAAACACGATTAGAAGACGGATTTACATGTCTATTAGGAATACCTGTCGACCCTCTCCATGTACTTATTATTCTACACATTTGAATGACCCTTCACAATTTTCCGTTTATAGTGTATTGATAATTCTGTTATCAACTGTGTACGTGCGTTCGTTCATGTGTGAAATTTTTGTATCCCTCCCCTCCTAATAGTCTCCGGGTCTGATGTTAAACTGTTAAATGTCTTCAATATTCATTTGTAATTTAATTTTTCCTCCTATCACAATATCAAAGTTACAGAAATTTGCAAGAAAGGAAGCCATGAATTTTCTATTCAAATGTTGTATCAATCCTAACATATGCTAGCGAGAGTTGGAAAATGTTGTATCAATCTAACATTGAGCAGAGTTGGAAAATTTGTATCAATCAACATATGCTAGAGAGTTGGAAAATGTTATCAATCCTAACAATGTAGGAAGTTGAAATGTTGTATCAATCCTAACATATGCCAGCGAGAGTTGGAAATGTTGTATCAATCCTAACATATGCTAGCGAGAGTTGGAAAATGTTGTATCAATCTAACATATGCCAGCGAGAGTTGGAAAATGTTGTATCAATCCTAACATATGCTAGCGAGAGTTGGAAAATGTTGTATCAATCCTAACATATGCTAGCAGAGTTGGAAAATGTTGTATCAATCTAACATATGTAGGAGAGTTGGAAAATGTTGTATCAATCCTAACATATGCTAGCGAGAGTTGGAAAATGTTGTATCAATCCTAACATATGCCAGCGAGAGTTGGAAAATGTTGTATCAATCCTAACATATGCCAGCGAGAGTTGGAAAATGTTGTATCAATCCAACATATGCCAGCGAGAGTTGAAAATGTTGTATCAATCTAACATATGCCAGCGAGAGTTGGAAAATGTTGTATCAATCCTAACATATGCTAGGAGAGTTGAAATGACTAAAGATATTGAAAGTAAGTTGAATGTATTTGAAAATAGATGTCTGCGAAAAATAATGAATATAAAATGGAACGAATTCAGAAGAAGTGATGAAATCAGAGAAATGTCTGGTCAACCACTAGTGACAACTGTTATAAGAAAGAGAAGATGGAGATATGTTGGACACACCTTGAGGAGAAATGATCAAAGAATATCAAAGCAGGCATTGAAGTGGGATGCAAAGGGTTCAAGAAAGAGAGGACTACCTAAGGAGACCCTGAAACGGACTTTGCTGAGAGAGGCAAAAATATCGGTCTCAGTTCCATGGAGGAGATTGAACGAGTTGCCCAGGATAGAGCGATATGGAGAAATTACTTGCAGGCCCAATGTAACTTATAACTGTACGAAAGGAATGATTATTATTATTGATATATCACTATCTATTCTTACACATAAAGTAATTGTGTACGAGTACACAGAGTGAATCATTTATTAACAAAGGTACTGACTAGTTTAATCAACAACTCCGCTAACAAACACCACTGACGCAAGGCAGTAATGCTCAAATGTCAAAGACTTATACGCCAGCTCGACAGAGATAGTCTAAACTAAAACAAGCTACTCTGTTAAGCTTGCTATTAAAGGTCCGAAAGATCAAACACAACAGATAGAATACTAAAAGCTGATAGAAACCCCAGCCCTCCCAATCTTCAGTATTAAGGGTGGTGTCGAGTGGAGCTCAGAGATATGAGGCTAGAATTAAGAACAGATCAAAGAGGAATTTTTGTAGTAAATGTTGACTTCTGTTTAAATAAAGACTGGTGCTACTAGTCCATGCTCACCTAAAATAATAGACATATGTCTTGATTAAACATACGTACTAAGACACTGTTGAACTAATTTGTTGTCTAACTGTACAAATAAATTGCTGATATAAAAACACTGACACCTGTCACACAAAAACAATATCTCCGTTATTGTCACAAGAACTAATGTTCGGCTAAACTACTAGTCACGAAGAACGTGTTACCTGACTAAACTACTAGTCACAAAGAACTTGTTACCTGCTAAGCTACTAGTCACAAAGAACGTGTTACCTAACTAAGCTACTAGTCACAAAGAACGTGTTACCTGATTAAACTACTAGTCACAAAGAACGTGTTACCTGACTAAATTACTAGTCACAAAGAACGTGTTACCTGACTAAACTACTAGTCACAAAGAACGTGTTACCTGACTAAGCTACTAGACACAAAGAACGTGTTACCTAACTAAGTACTAGTCACGAAGAACGTGTTACCTGCTAACTACTAGACACAAAGAACGTGTTACCTAACTAAGCTACTAGTCACAAAGAACGTGTTACCTAACTAAGCTACTAGTCACAAAGAACGTGTTACCTAACTAAGCTACTAGTCACAAAGAACGTGTTACCTAACTAAGCTACTAGTCACAAAGAACGTGTTACCTAACTAAGCTACTAGACATAAAGAACGTGTTACCTAACTAAGCTACTAGTCACAAAGAACGTAATCCATGAAAACCTAATATAAATGGTTGTGATACGTTCTGGTCATATATTTCTTTGGAGAAGGGAAGGAATAAGGTGAGAGAGAGCGGGTTAGAGAGAGAGAGAGAGAGAGAATATGTGATAATGTCTTTATTTTATATGCAGTTTAATCAGTTCTCTGTGTGTGTGTGTGTATGTACTTCATTTGTTTATTTGTCTCTATCTTGACAACTATCTTTTAGACAGAATATCGATGCTCATATATTTACTTGTAAAACTATATTTTAGTCATTTTTATATATCAGTTTATATTGTTGACTAATCTATAATTGTGTGCAAAGATACTATGCTCCACTTTGTTGCTTCCTCTGTCTGAACATTCTCTCATCCTCCCACCACCACCACTTCCTGTACTGTATTCTATCAAAGCTTATCTCCTTGATTTACAACCTCATAAAAGATCATATAAACAAGTTTCAGCCAGTCAGCACAACTGATACATCCAACACTATAGTTAAACATTCAAGCCATCTTTAGTGTTAAGTGCTTTTCAGCGTTAATCTAGAATCAAACTTAATGGAGCGCTCTTAATGACAAATCTTTCATATATATCTGGACATACTAACATGAATGGGAGACAAACTGAAGAAATAGAGAACAGAACGGATAGACAAAAAGATGATCTTGCCAGATTTAAATCATCTTGCCTAGAACTAAAGTATTTCAATCAAAGTAAACCAAAAAAAACCACAACTTTTCATGTCGTGAGGTATATTGGGGAACACGGAGTTAGGCCCGTATTTGTTACTGACCAACAGCACACGATGGGGTCAACAAAATGCAGCGGACAATAATAGAACACATTCTGAGAAATAAGAAAGGTTGTATCATTGCTTTGACACTGATATCCACGTAATGAAGAAAACTAACCACTGAATGTTAATCTCAGGAAGACAGAAGTCATCATATCAAATGTAAACAATCATGTACACATTCTAATCAAACGTTAACATTTAGCAGAAATAAATAACATTATATTAGTGATCTAAACATATCATCATCAGGTGCCGTGCCGGCTGGCATAGGTCATCATGGATCTCCACAAATCTCTGTCGTTGGTGTTTGCTATCAACTCAGATGTTGACGCTCTACTGTTCCATGGGTCAGGCTATCCAAAATTTTCTCTCTCTGTCTTCCTCTGTCTCGTCTACCCTCGATTTTACCGGTTGCCACAATGTGTTCTAATCCTCCCCTCTTCATCACAGGCCCGAAAAATGATGACTGCCTCTTTCTTATGTTGATGATACGCTTTCTATGTGTCTTTATCTCATTCAATACCTCAACATTAGTCATTTTAGCAGTCCATGGGATTCTCATCATTCTTCTATAAAACCACATTTCTGTGGCCCTCATAGATTTTCCGATCTGCGTGTTCATTGTCCATGACTCGCATCTGTATGTCAGTATTGGTTCTATGTAGCACTGGATAACTATGTAGCACTGAATACATATATAGATATATGTTATGTCATCAATATCACTTGTTGTGCATGTTGTGGTTCGCGATCATGGATCTCAAGTGCGTTGTATGTCGTCAACGTTGGCGACCAACTCTGGTGTTGACGTTCTTCTATACTAGACTACTCAGTATATTCCCATTTTGTTGTCCACTATCTCTCTCTCAGCAACTCCCCATTTCACAATTTGTGATCACCACTGTCGTCGCATTACATGCCCGAATAACGATGATTGCTTTCTTGGGATGTTTGTTAGAAGGTTCCATTATTCATTGATCTCTCAGCACATTTACATTAGTTTCATTAACAGTTGATAGAATTCTTAACATTACTGTGTAAAACCACATCTCTGTAGCCTCTCATATTTGTTCTTCCCTGTTTATTTATTATCCAAGATTCACTGTTATATGTCAGTATTGGATGTGCTGAAGAACTGTTGTATCGTCTCAAAGACAAGTATGTGCTTGTTATCATATGTTATGCGATCAACATCATGGCATATTGGGCATTCACATGTGTGCTCTGTCCTCTGCTGCAGCAGCCATCATAAAGTCCACTTTCTCCCCGTACCCATGAGCAGTTGATTAGTTTTTCTTCTCTCTACCACAAAGACGACACTGTCTGGCATGTCCAAGCCTAACTTTTAATTATCGCACTCGTTTCAGTGTCTTAGACTCGGTCATATCACATAAATGATAGCTGTCGCATTCGCCCGAGTAGTTACATGGACCCAAATTTGGGGTGTAAAGAATAGAACCACTGTTACCTTCCACTCATGTCGTTAGAGGCGACTAAGGAGGTTTGGCTGAAATCGGATGCACGTGTCCTAAACGTGTAGAAGTCTACACGTTTAGGGCTACCAAACCAATATGCAACGTATACACGTTCTTGGCAAAGATCAAACATATCACAAAGAGTGATTAAAATTGGTCGTAAAGAACGAACGCAAAGAAGAAGAAGCTACCGCATTGATGACATCGTCTCTGTTCATACTTCTGCCTACTTGAGTGGAGGCATTGTTTGCAAGGAAATCAGCACGCTCGTTACCCTGTACTCCAACATGTCCAAGTGTGTAGAGCCAAGTCATTTTCTTGAGTGTGATCTCCGAATGCTATGCACCAATTCCACGCACAGACTTCCAGATTCACAATCAAATATGTGCATGTTGTAGTATATGGTATTCATTAGCTGGAACGTTATCTTTCTCTTGTCTATTATATTCCTTACCTCTGCTCTAGTATATCTCATTCAATGCTATCAGGCTACAATTATATTTAAATTGCTTTTGCTTGTTTAAACAAAAGTTTGTTTGTATCTTATGATGCTGCTTTTGGGTTCCTAGATATGACCATCTATATAAAGATGACTATTTCTTCACGCTATACGATTTTATATATGAGAATATTGTGTTCCCCGCATACAACTCTTTCATATTTCATTCAGTAACACAGATTACGTTTATCTGTGTATTTGCTTGCTGACTTTGCGTGCTTATGAAACAACGTATAAATGCACGCATTAATAATACCAGCTTATTTTTCCCGTTTGAAAAGCAGATTATTTTACTATACCCTTATACTTTGTGTGCCAAGCATACATTTTTGATTGATCGAATCTCGTGCGAATCGCTTGCCTTTATCTTCCTTCTTTCTTTCTTTGATCCCATGGCGTGTTCAGACATAACAAAACACATTTTAATAGTAAATAAATAAAAATAAACAAGAAAGGGGTTTAAAACTTGGATACTCGCTCAGACAGAAAAAAAAGTCTTGACGATAAACCGAGTCATTGATATTTGTTGATGTTTTCATTTTTATTAAACAATATGTAGACATCCTGTGTGGCTACTTGAGTGACACCTTTGTTTTTAGATGTGTGTACGAACTCAAGATGGTATATGATACTACAAATGTCTTTTAAACATTTATCTTACACCCAATCTTTCCATGCTCCACTCCCACCTCCCCATCCCTATTTACTTAATTTTTTTTTCTCTGTATTATACGGACAATATGTTCCTTAGTCTTTGCAGATTCTAGAGTATGAAGTTTCTGCCACTATCATCATCAATCATCAAATAGCTTGTCCTGAGCAGAACTTTGCCACCTCAACAGTCCTCCGGAATTTCTCTCTCTCATATTCTCTCTCTCTCTCATACGCCAGCTGTCCTGCCTCTGCAGCCGTCATGTTCAAACCATCAGTTACATCCTGAATCCATCTTCTCCGTGGTCTTCCTCTTCTCTTTGCCGGTATGCCTCCTTCCATGATGGTCGTCTCCAGCCCTTCATGTCTTTTTATATGTTCAAAATATCTCAATTTTCTCTTTCTTATTTGTAGCATCAGCCAGTTCTCTTTGATTTTGAGTTCTTTCTGGATAGATCTATTTGTTCTCTTCTCTGTCCAAGATATACGAAGGACTCTTCTGTAACACTTATATTCAAAAGCACATATATTTTTGTCCACTGCTTTATTAAATGTCCAATGCTTCACACCATATGTTGCCACTGGGAATATGCATACTCTTAGTATTCTGATCTTTGTTTTCTTATCAGTTCCGTCCCATACCGTTTTGAGTTTAATTTTTTGTAAAGCCATTTTTGTTCTTCTTTTAATTTCCTTCATCCTATTTCCATCTGATGTTAGCAGTGAACCAAGATATTCAAAATTGTTCACACTTTCTTTCTCTCCATTGATAAAAATATCATTTGTCATGTTCGTTTTATCTGTTGTCATTATTTTTGTTTTTGCCACATTGAGATATAGATTTTGTTTTTCGCTTTTATCTTTCACTTCTCCAAATAATTTTGCAATCTCTTTTGTGATGTTGACAGTAACACTGTATCGTCAGCGTATCTTAGTTCAGGTATTTCTCTTCCTCCGATTATAAAAGGATTGTATTGTTCTTTTCTGCTACCTTCTGTAACATTCCTCATGATGTTTTCTGCATATATGTTAAACAGACAAGGCGACAGAATGCAGCCTTGTCTGACTCCCTGCCATATGTCAAACCAGTCTGATGTATCATCGCATGTTCTTACAGCCGTCATTTGATCACTTTACGTTTGTATATTCTAGTATGCAAGAGGTAGAACGGCATATTCTCTTCATCACTCTTACAAGGCGGGCGCGAAAAATGAACTTTTAACACTTATTGTGTCATATTCGATACTTGAGTGTCTTTGATAGTCAGACAATATGGAAGTTGTATGATTGTCAGACAATATGGAAGTTGTATGATTGTCAGACAATATGGAAGTTGTGTGATTGTCAGACAATATGGAAATTGTGATTGCCAGACAATATGGAAGTTGTGATTGCCAGACAATATGGAAGTTGTGATTGCCAAACAATATGGGAAAATTGTGATTGCCAGGATAGATGGGGGAAATATCGAGCAACAGAAATATTGGAATGCTCACACTTTTGCATACAATTGATCGTCAACATGATATTCAGTGATGTTAAATGAATGATGTCACTAGCCACGGGTTTACCATATTCTGAATTTCTTACTATGACCATACTCTGGAATCGAATTACTTGGCGTAGTCACTTAGATTTAAATATCGGTCAGTACATTTGATTCCCAATGGAAATCGTTTATTCTCGTCTACACAGTCGAGTCCTCTAGTGGAGAAAGCAAATACAAGTAGGACTGAATGCGTGACTAATAGATTTATGTAGAAATGTCGGTAGATAACTGATTCTTTCTATACGATAGTTTCTAGCCAGTGTGCTGATTCTGTAGACTGTACATTTATTTAGTATGTTCTGTTAGCTTGTGTGTCTGTTTAGTAGTGTTTTTGTTAGGTATGTTTAGTTACAGTGTGTGTTTGTTAGGTAGTGTGTTCATTTGATAAGTTCCGTTAGATGGTTGTATCTGTAATAAAGATTCCGTCCCATGTTGTAGAGTGGATATAGCTCATACGGTATATCGCTGTTTTATCTAAGATTTTATTTATACTCCGTCAATAAATCAGTCAATGCTTGTAACCTGATTCATGTATATATTCAGTCATGAATGTTTTTGTCATTTACTACCTTTCTTCGATTTATTCTGGACTTAACTTATGTCATTGAAAGGAGATTAAACTATATAGACTAGGACTATATAGACATAATTTGCAGCTGTATATATATTTTATTCGTTTAGTTTGATATTTAGTAATTTAAAGTCGGGTCCGCTTGTTCGTAGGCGTGCAGATTCATTTATATAAACTTTCTATTAGCTTTGAAGTGTTATTTCTTTCTTTCAAACTGAAACTTGTTCAACTTCCACTCAATGTTCTCAGTGTATGATTGGATATTGTCTCGCATACGAATATCTCTTAACAAAGGCGGTTCCATTTCCTGCAGACTGTGTTGATATGAAATTAACTGGGGGTAACTGTGGCCTAGAGGTTTAGTGCTCGTCTCTCGTGCCAAAGATACCAGGTTCACGCCCTCGTGTAGCCACCTGAACATTTTTCCAGATATCCCTGATCTCAGTGTAGGTGATATCGAGTTCCTAGTCCTATAGGAGACAAACGATAAAACGTAGGTCCCATGTTTCAATTGAGCACGTAAAAGAACCCTTGGCAGATCAAAATTGAAAAGAGCAGACTGGAAAGCCGCTGCAACTATCTTCACCATCTTCAAAGTTACATCGGGGACCCTCGATGGTGCTACGGAATTGGTAACAATTTCTTTGATTCATATAGTAACTACAGGACATATTTCTTGACATAATTATTTAGTAACCAACGTTTGGCTGAATGGATTAGAGTCCGGCTCTCATGCGGGAGACCCGTGTTCAATTCACGGTAATGCCAAGCATTGTTTTCTCTTGTGGGCATCAATGAGAAATTCTAACCTGAACAGCTTCGCAGCGACTGCACTAGCCATGCAGTCATTAAATTCTCCAGGCTCACGCTCCACCTGTTCTACATCGCTATAAACACATGATACTACATGCAGTAACAGCAGTTATGTTCACTCTTTACTTCGTATTTACAGTCGTTTTCTCATATGTTTTGTAAGAAAAATGATTTGCGTATACTTTTTTTTAGAAAGTTCCACTAAATAAAACCAAACATTAATAGCAAAGAAAAAGAAATCAATTTGTAATGTTACACTGAATGGTACATGGAGAAGAACTGTGACGAGAGCGTTGGAGGAGTGTGGCATGACGTGGTAGAAAGGCAACAGAACAGAACAGTGGAAGTCTTTTGTGAAAGCCTTATGTGTCAATCGGAACACGAAGAGGATATAGATAGATTTATATAACAGAAGTGTTGTATGTGTAGTCTAGTTTTACCATTGTGATGAATAGTAACTGATCTAGTACCACTTCTTGATGTTTGAAGATGTCCTTCAATATGCAATCAAAATGTCGACTTAAATAATACAGACGACACATACCCCAGTCGTGCAGCAGATTTCTCATGGAATATTTGGCTGGAGTTTGTTAGTCGACATCAGGGGTCCATGTAGAAGAGGGCTGGGATGTTGACCATCTTCTGTGGCAGGCCGCATTGTCTTAGTATACGCCAGTGATTGCATCTGTGGGCTGTCAAAAGCCTCCTCGAAGTATACAAGTTAATTTATTACGAAAGGTAAATATATGTTACTTTGTTCTTCTTTTTAAAGAATCCACTTGGTATCCTGTAATGGCATTATGATAAATAATTTTACTGAACAAATGACCTGTAATGTTATTTATTCTTCCATAATCTCTTCTGTGCCCTCATTCCATTTCTGTTGAACCGAAGTTGCTAACATTAACTTCATACTGGCGATTAAATAGATGTTTATTAGGTTCATGTTAGTGTACATTGATTAGAATGATAGTGCATTTATGCTATTAATTATAACTTTTTTTTTAAACCTTTCATTTTCACAGGTAAATTTTATGGGACTTTTGAAAATGAAATATTTAGGAGTTTCTTGTAAATCGTAGGAGGATGTATCGTCTCTTGTGATAGATTCAGTCACACAGTCGATCCAATGTTTTATCCTACTTTATCTATTTCCCATTCCTTTCCGTTGCTATTGGAACATAAGGCTGCAACTCATCACTATTATTTATATTAGTTGTCCACTTCAGAGTTCCTAGTAGGAACATAGTACTGATATTGTTCCTAACACTGTATCAGTTATTACAACACACAGTTCTTTGATCTCATTTCAAGAACATATAGAGACTCTTATCTTTCTTTTATAATTCAACAAATTAAACTAAAATAAATCAGCAGTAGTGGAAGTTTATTTAGTGATAGTTTAGCTTTGGCAACAATAATATCCATAACAAGTAGTAGCCTAGTACATTTCACAAGACTTTATAAATACCTAGAGTAGAAACCCTCGAGTCTTAGTACTTTAGTATAGTTTTGATCACATCCTGTCACTCCTATTAGATTGATAATGTGTCTGGTCAAGGCAAAAATAAATTTAGATAAAGATAGAAGGTACGTTTCTATTTATGGAATCCTTTTTGTTGCTATTCTGTACTTGTAGATTTGAAGTTTAGGTTTAAGAGAGAAGACAGACGAGTTAATGGTCTTGACTTGTCTGAGCCCGAGGTCTTCCTATCTGAAATGTCAGTGTTACAAGCAAGTTAAGGCGTGACGTAATAGAATTAACCCTGTGAAGGTCTCGCCATAAAGGACAGCAAAAAGTCTCGAGGACGTTGAAGTACCTATTAGAGTGATTGCCTGATATGATAAGGACTCCTTCTCCCTCGCGCTTGGATGCAGCTTTATTGATTTGCCGAAATGGCTAAGATAGGACGAAGTAAAACAAAGTGGGTTAACTCTACGCTTAGTGCCTTCATCTTATCTAATATAAACATTGATTAAGCTTCTCAACCATTGAAGTTAAAGCGCAAAATGTTCTTTTTTACTTTTGGTCTATAACAAAGGAAGGACTTCCTGCGAAAATTTGTCTTCGACTATTTAACGCGGAGAGGAGGAGGAGGGTGGGAAAGGAGGAGAAGATCACTGTTGACCTATTTTTTTGTCAGGTCTTCATCTTTTGTGCTCATTTACATTGAAGTATGTCCACTCTTTTTACACTGTCAACCCATTTTCCTGCGAAACATCATGTGGACAAAACAAAACGACCCCAAGCTAAATGATAAATAAGTAAATAAACAAAAACATATATTTTGTTGTTGCTGTGAAGATAGAAGCGCGTGGTGACTTTAGTTCTGTTAGTTCTGTATACAGTGGAGTTTGGTTGTATTCTTATGAAGTGGTCAGACCACTTCATTCTTTGTTTCTCAATGTAATTCAAGCAAGGTTCTATCCCAACTTATTTGATGTTTTCATTATGGCATACCATAGACAATGCTGCATCTCATCAAAGTATTATACTATGCATTTCATTGCAGTTTAGTAGTTTGTAACAACCATACTATAGATCATTTCTTGATCAACACTGACGTTAGTCATGTATGCATACGTTATATCTATCATCTTTTTAGAAAAGGGAACCTGACTGTTGACTAACTGATGAAATAAGTCATGAAAAGAGACACGGTCATCAGTTGGACACTTAAATCAATCTTGAGGGAGATGAACTGTGCAAATGAAATCATCTTTTTAGTCAATCGTTATATTGATATGCGGTGGAGTCTGTGGCTTAGGGGATAGTGACTCAGTCTATTAACCCCGACGTTCAAAGTTCGAATCACACTGCGGACAGTTTGGTTGCAAATTGTTTCGCGTGGATTGTTACAAAAGGACGATGACAACACCCGTTCAGAAAGCAATGGCAAACTACTGAACGTAATAATATCTAGAAAAATCACAAACAGTGTTAAAAAGATGGAGTTGATTAGCAAAGTCCTGTAAAGGAAATGCAATTAACTTGAACTTATATTGATATGCACAAAGAAAAGATGAAAACTATCAACAATTCATCAACAATATATGACTAAAGATAAACATCAGCAATACTTAACTGATGAGAGAATTAATCAGAAATCAAAAAACCAAATTGCCTGAAATAATCAAGTAATTGAAAAAGTATGTATACTTTCAAAGTAGAAATTAATCAGAGGGAGGCTCAGAAAAGTCAACGGAAACAAGAATAGGCAAAACTAACCAAATCTTTGCCCTTTATAACGACATTGAAGGGAATGGATATGAAAACCGAACATGTTATACATCGAAATAACGTTCTCGACATTTGTTTATATAATAGTGAGTGCTGTAAAATGATAGCAGTCATTACATACAAACTAGGGACTTCTCTTAATAAATGTAGTAGGGGAATAATGCGAATATTGTGGTCGGATAAGATTACAGATGAAAAACTGAGAACGAATCACTGACAACCATCATCAGAGGAAACAAATAAGAGGGGGCTTGGACATATTTACAGAATGGTACCGGAAATGTTAGCAAAGACGGTTCTTATATGGATCGCAAACGGATAGCGGATACTGGATCGATCAAAGGAAACCCGGAGAAAGAACAGCTAAAAAAATGACTGGGCTGTCATTGGATATCATTTGTAGAAAAGCGACAGACTGGTAACAGTGGTAATCACTTGTGAATGTCGTATGTGTCAAGTACGATATAAAAATGATACAAACAGCAGATAGACAACGTTAAAAGACCCAATGAAATTATCGGATCAGCAAAATCCAATAAATTCAATGCTAGGACAGAAGAACTATTTCCACCCAGTATTTGATCTATATCTATCTCTTAAGTTTATCTCTATTGTTTGGAGTGGCCATTGACTGGGTGATGCGAAAATGTTGCAGGGCGAAACTGGCATCGAATGGGTAGAAAATAGTCAACTAGAAGATTTGGATTCTGCAGATGATATTGCCTTGTTAAGTAGAAACAACCAAGATATGCAAAGAAAAACAGACAACTTGTCATCTATAGCATCAAAAGTTGGACTGCAGATAAGCTATGAAAAACAAATATAATGAAGACACCTATGGCAAGTAATGCAGATATCACACTGGAATCTAAAATGATAAAAATAACAGAGCAGTTCACCTATTTAGGTAGCAATTTTGATTGCACAGGAAATGTTAAAAAGAAATTATGATACGAATTGGCAAAGCAACATCAGCTTTTAAAAGTCAAAATAAAATATGGAACTACAAGTTATATAGTATTAAAACTAAATTACGAATTTTCAATTCAAATGTTGTATCAATCCTAACATATGCCAGCGAGAGTTGGAAAATGACTAAAGATATAGAAAGCAAGTTGAATGCATTTGAAAATAGATGTCTGCGAAAAATAATGAATATAAAATGGAACGAATTCAGAAGTGATGAAATCAGAGACATGTCTGGTCAATCACTAGTGACAACTGTTATAAGAAAGAGAAGATGGAGATATGTTGGGCACACCTTGAGAAGAAATGATCAACGAATATCAAAGCAGGCATTGAAGTGGGATGCAAAGGGTTCAAGAAAGAGAGGTCGACCTAAAGAGACCCTGAAACGAACTTTGCTGAGAGAGGCAGGAAATATCGGTCTCAGTTCCATGGAGGAGATTGAGCGGTATGGAGAAATTACTTGCAGGTCCTATGTAACGTATAACGGTACGAGAGGAATTATTATTATTATTTATTATCTCTTAAGTATCCACGCCATCCATACAGTGATGTTCAAACAGATGTGTGTTCTTGAATAATCAAACTGAGTCATCATTTACCATCACACACTGGATCTAAACATCATAATTTAGAATATATATATATATATATATATATATATATATATATATATATATATATATATATATATATATATATATATATATATATATATATATATAAATGGGGCCATCTAATAACTGTGCAGGTGCCGTGTGACAGTTGTAATAATAATAATAATATAGTACTATTAAAAACTAATAATAGCAGAAACTGTAATCCCGACTAAATGTATAATTAAAAAAATATGCTTACGATAAAACTGAAACTTACTGATATCTATTAATACCCGCCACAAAAAAAAAAAAACGAGAAAAAAAAGAACGGAGTAAAATAGGACGCAACGGGTGTATCACTAGCACGTAATGATCTTCTAGTGTGTATGTGTACACGCGTGTCGTTTCATTTTTATTTATAAAGTTTAGTTACTCTCTAATACTTATACAAAGTTTAGCAAATAAAGATGGAATGTATGTGTCCCATCATGTTTTCTTTCTGACTGTATCCACGTAACATGAGTCGAATTGACAAGAATAAAAACTATTTAGACTGGATTGCGAGTAAGACGTAGTAAAGGAAATGATAGAAGATATGGTCAAGCGAACTAGAACTAAGACCATAGACTACCTTCAAACAGTCGTTTTGGTAACCGAACCACTGCAGCCTGGCTAAAAGAGTAGGGATTGAAGAGAAAAGCAAACTCTATTCTGAAAATGTCTTGCTGAAAACGAATGTGCCGAGTCGAAATGGCTAGTTGTGTTAGCATGGTTAGACTGCAACATAAATAAAGAAAAAAAAAATGAATTGCTCTACAATAATCAATGTATCCTCCATGATCCCTGTATTTCATTGTGTACCTGTTACCAATCCTAAACAACATATAATATATTTTATATATTTGTGAATCCACTACCAAATCCCCATAACCAAACGTTCTGAAATGAACACTCTGAAATCCTCTTAAGCCGTTAAAAGGTCTGTCAAATAAAATCAGATCAGCTACAGAGTAAAACTTGTAAATACATTTATTTATTTGTTTGTTAGGAGAAGTGATATTTTAACGTGTTGCTGCTGTCTGTAACATAATGTCTATCCGTGTTTGTTTGTTTGTTAGGAGAAGTGATATTGTAACGTGTTGCTGCTGTCTGTAACATAATGTCTATCCGTGTTTGTTTGTTTGTTAGGAGAAGTGATATTGTAACGTGTTGCTGCTGTCTGTAACATAATGTCTATCCGTGTTTGTTTGTTTGTTAGGAGAAGTGATATTTTAACGTGTTGCTGCTGTCTGTAACATAATGTCTATCCGTGTTTGTTTGTTAAGAGAAGTTATACTGTAACATGTTGCTGCTGTCTGTAACATAATGTCTATCCGTGTTTGTTTATTTGTTAGGAGAAGTGATATTGTAACATGTTGCTGCTGTCTGTAACATAATGTCTATCCTTGTTTGTTTGTTAGGAGAAGTGATATTGTAACATGTTGCTGCTGTCTGTAACATAATTTCTCTTATTATTTTATTCAACCTTGTTCTTGACGGTCTATTAAGACTCTTGTTGCCATTATTACCATTGACATACTTTGATATTATCCACTTACAGTTCTTGATGTGTTTTGTTAGATTGTGGTAAACATTAACCAGAGAGCCCGAGTGCGGACATCTGCTATTGTTTTCATAAGTATTAGAAGCTAATATTAACATGTAGTTATGAGAAAACTCGTGTGCTTAGCTTTTGCACCAGGTAACAGGATCAAAAGATTACACCATCCAAGAGTTTTCCCTACATCAACCTTTGAAGATTATCTGGTCAATCTGCAAGCGTCAGTTTCTCTCACTCTCTTCTCTTATCATATCTCAGAGAAGTATCTTACCTTTATGTTCTTCATTGTTGTTTCTGCCGAGAACATCTTTGTGTGTTTGATCACGTTTATATATATATAAATAGGGGAAGACTGCAGTAAAACTTGGTAAATAGTGAAACACGTACAAACAAAGTACTATAGTTTTACAAAATACAGAAACAGTGACAATAAACAGAACGTTTCGACCAACAAGGCCTTTATCAAGCAAACGAACAAACAGGAGTGACAAATTAAAATGAAACAAAAATGGACGACCAAATACAAACGTATCTAAGGAAAATCTGGAATAAAAACGAATAACGAAATAAATGTAACACAAAAATCACACATAAAAACTAGAAATCGAACGGAAAAGAAACAATGAAACATCTAGTAAATATATAACTTGAATACATGCAACATATACCCATATAGATTACAAAGCATGGGAAGAGAAAGTACTAAGAAGCATAAGAATGTAATACATGCAACATATACCCATATAGATTACAAAGCATGGGAAGAGAAAGTACTAAGAAGCATAAGAATGTAATACGTTGAGCCCGCGTGGTCGCAAGGTACCATACAAAGAAATCAACCGATTCTCCAGTTCTTTGAGCAGATCAGTGGGGTCGCCATGGGTACTAAAATGGGACCCAGTTATGCTTGTCTATTCATGGGTCATCTTGAGCACCTAGTATGGAATTCCTATGATGGCCCTCTTCCGTCTGTGTATCATAGATACATTGATGATTGTATTGGCATTACCGATATGCCTGAAGCCGATTTGTCACGCTTCATTAATTTCATTAATGTCTTCAATCCGGCTATTCGGTTTACATCTCACATCTGTACCTCTTGTGTCAACTTTCTTGACATCACTATCACTATCAGCCTATCTACCATCACTACATCAGTATACTACAAGCCTACTGATGCACATAGTTTTCTTCTTTATACCTCTTCCCATTCCCAGGCTTGTCGTGACTCTTTACCATTCTCTCAACTCTGCGCCTTCGTCGCCTCTGTAGCGAGGACGACGATTTTCTCGATAGAGCTCACGAGATGCTGGATTTCTTTCGTAAGCGCTTACACCCGGATAAGGTGCTTGCTCTGCTATGCGGCGCGTTCAGCAAATTTCTCGCCAGGAGGCTCTCTCTAACCAGCATAGAACTTCCAATTCTGACGGGGTGAAACTTGTCTTAACTTTCCACCCTCATAGTTCCCTTGTGAAGAAAGTCTTATTCCGTCATCTCTCCATTCTTCAGTCTGATCCTGAGACACGTTCAATCTTCCAACACTATCCTTTGGTGGCGTACAGACGGGACAGAAGCCTTAAGGATATGTTGGTTCACAGTCGCCTCAAGCCTAATATCAAGAGTCATTTTGGCACAATACAGTGTGGCCGTCGGCGCTGCAACACTTGTGCTTATGTAATACAGACCCGCACGGTGTCTTTTCCAAAAGCCCCGTTCGTTGTTGAAGACAGTTTCACGTGCGAGTCCCGTAATATTATCTATGCCATTATCTGCAAGCGGTGCAACAAGGCCTATATTGGGGAAACCGGCAGGAGACTCAGTGACCGATTCGCCCAACACTTGCGCGATATACGCCAATGCTCTGTGACCCTGTAGCTACCCATTTCAATGATACTGGCCATTCAGGAGCTTGCGATGTCCAGGTCACAGCCATCCGATCATGTTCCTCTGATGATCGTAGTCGATTTGCTCTGGAGAATCGGTTGATTTCTTTGTATGGTACCTTGCGACCACGCGGCTCAACGTATTACATTCTTATGCTTCTTAGTACTTTCTCTTCCCATGCTTTGTAATCTATATGGGTATATGTTGCATGTATTCAAGTTATATATTTACTAGATGTTTCATTGTTTCTTTTCCGTTCTATTTCTAGTTTTTATGTGTGATTTTTGTGTTACATTTATTTCGTTATTCGTTTTTATTCCAGATTTTCCTTAGATACGTTTGTATTTGGTCGTCCATATTTATTTCATTTTAATTTGTCACTCCTGTTTGTTCGTTTGCTTGATAAAGGCCTTGTTGGTCGAAACGTTGCTGTTTATTGTCACTGTTTCTGTATTTTGTAAAACTATAGTACTTTGTTTGTACGTGTTTCACTATATATATATAAATATCAGTTTAGATGTAGGCGTGGCCTTTGATGACTCATCTGAAAGTGGGTACTTCATTCAGTGAATTCAGAATGGGAAGTTAGAAAGAAAAAATACTGATCACATCACTTCTAAATGTATATGACCAGTACAGTTAGTTATCTAACACTTCATTTGTCTATGCAATTAACATTACACTAGTTCCCACATATATTGCATATATATATATATATATATATATATACATTTACATACATGTTCGAGGAGCGTCTGACCGAATGGATTAGACCACGGCTCCCATGCGGGAAACCCGTATTCAATTCAC
Organism: Arion vulgaris; assembly: GCA_020796225.1. NCBI lineage: Eukaryota > Metazoa > Mollusca > Gastropoda > Stylommatophora > Arionidae > Arion > Arion vulgaris. The sequence continues at coordinate 15,059,547 of CM036756.1, forward strand.
GTTAATGCCAAGGATTTTTTTCTGGTGAGGGCATAAATGAAAATTCCAAATCTGAACAGTTTCACGGCTACTGCCATGCGGCCATTAAATTCATCAGGTTCTCGTCCCACCTGTCCTACACTGCCCTTAAAAAGCGGTACTACAGACAGTAACGCCAGTTTACATGTTAGTGTGTTTTTTGTCCTGTAGCTTTAACAAGTTTTTTCCCTTTTTCTCTGTAGTGTAACTGCTGATTATTCCCATGCCCGTGGTCATTTAATCTAGTCCAATTGAAATAAGAAAGTAAGAGAAGGCAAGTTATTATTGATATGGTGCCATCTCGGTCACACACACACATACATAAGCTAAACTTCAAACCTCCATGACCAGGTCTAGGTTGATCTCTAATGATTTTTGACGTTGAACCACTCTAAATACGACCAACATGATGGTTCAGGATGCATAGTCTCTGCACATTGACATTTGTGGTTGTGAGCTGTATGCTGTACAGGTGAATTTATTTCGGTTCTACCATGACAAATGGTCTCTCACTGGATGCAAAGCTGTACAAGAGGATCGACTTGGTCTTAACAATAATAGACAGGATGTCATAGAATGTGTTAAGAAATGACATGCTGATCATCAACACTAATGATGCCGTGTACAGGGTCTGTGTGTTGACACACTAATTTAATGCAGTGAATCTTATGTTCGCTTCACATGAGAAAATATGTGAATGTATTACGTATGTGCAACCTGTAGCGTATCTTCTGAGTCTCATGCAGTGGTAGAGTGACAAAACAACGAGGCATTAGAATATGTTGGAATTTACAGCATAGTCACTCTTCTCCACCAACATCACATTTTTTCCCTCCGATCCAGAAGCACTTGAGCTTTTCAGCTCTTCGGCTCGGTGCCGTGGACATCGTAACCCTTCGGTTCGGTGCCACGAACACCGTAAATCTGGGGAATATGTGGCTTTTCTGCCATCCCGCGGAATTGAACCCGCACACACAGAGGGATAGTCACCCGTAGTCCAATGCGCTACGAACACGCTGGGCAGACGAGCCCCAACATCACATAAGATGGATGGATGTGCATACCATGTTACGGGTGAAGGATCGCGAATCTTTAAAAAATGTTGTACATAGATGTGATTTTTGAAGAAAAACAACAACAGTGGAGTGTTGTTCCTTCGATACAAGGACATATGCAAAGAAGGCGTGAATGTCCTGGATATGAATAAACAAGGAATCACTTTCCGTGTACAAATGCAACTGAAAGCAAGTTTTCAACACAGATCTGAGAACTAGTGAAGATTGACTAAAGTCACTCACTGATATCAAACGTGAGAGAAGAAAGTTGCAACTCATACCAATTTATCACTATGGTCGCTGCATCCATTGTCTCTTCAGACAAACGAAATGCCATCATAATCAGCAGTCATCTGATGTTTTTGTAGCTTTCTCGCATTATCTCTAGTTTCTAAGAATCTACTGTTTTATCCCTTTACAACTATCGACCATGTTTAGTAGTTTAATATGTCATTGTTCTCCCAAACAAGATGTTAACAACTACCTGTTGATGTATCATATATATAGACGTAAACATGCAATTTAGTAGTAGTGGTAGTAGTATGAAATATTTGTGGTGACTAGATATTTTGTAGTAAATAGTGACATCTTACTTGGTCTATATTACTATTGTTCTTCAATCTGTTTACCAGGAACCTGAGCACCAACCAGATTACCATAATTGAACCAGGCACGTTTGATGGATTACAGAGCCTTAAGAAACTGTAAGTTTGTTTGATATTAGTGACATGTTGTATGTTCTGCATTGTATTTGTACTTTTATTTATATAAGTGCAGATGAGCCTCTCGGAATCATAATAATAATATTCCATGGCAAGTGATGATGACAACAGTCTCAGACATATGTTGCTGCACTTATGTGGTGTGTGCGGAGGTGATTATAGAGTCCAATCTTCAAACACATTCCCCTACCACAGGTATACATGGTCAAGGTTAGACAGCTGGGTGTTGTGTATTCTGTCGTTTCGCGCAGCTCGCTTACTCTGCACCTCAACGACACGACGATTCTCAGATATGCGAGTTCCTCTCGTGTTGTTACAGTGCCACATTTGGCGATCTTGCGCAAGTGATTCCCAGTACACGTTGTCTATATCGAAGCATTGCAGAGACATATTAGAGTGTCAGTAAAGCGTATTTTCTGTCCACCAGCAGAACGTCTGCCTCCCTTTCAAGCTCACCATACATCAACTGTTTTGGGATGCATTTATCAGGGACCCGAGCAACATGAGCGTTCCATCTCAACTGGGCCTTCTGCAACAGGGTGCTGACGCTTGGGATCTTGGCCCTTATAAGGACTTCGGTATCTGGAATTTTGTCCTACCAGTTTATTGTTATTGATCTGCGTAGACAACTTATATTGAAGTGCTTTAGTTTTCTTGGGAGTATGCTATACACTATCCATATACACCTCTACACTGTGAGTAGAAGTAAAACAACTATGTGTTATTATCTCGAACCAAGAATTGCTTGCACGATGCCAACAAGAGAGAATATGGGCACTATCATCCGAAGACGACGCTGGAGATGGATTGACATGTGATGCGCATGGAGACTGGCTCCGACACGAAAACTGCACTGAGATGGACTCCAGAGGGTAGGCGAAAGCGTGGAAGACCCAAGACGACCTGGAGGAGAACGATAGAGCAAGAACTGAAGGAAATGAATCATAGCTGGAACACAATACAGAGGAAGGCCATGAACAGGGAAGAATGGTGTGCGTTTGTTGCTGCCCTAAACGCCAAGGGCGTAACAGGCTAAAGATATATATATATATATATATATATGTGTGTGTATGTGTGCGTGCGTGTGTTTTAAAAAAAAATATTTAACATGCGGTCAATTGGCAAGTGTTTTACTGTCACATCTTCTGAGCTTGCTTTAGTCTCTCTTGTCTTTCTGCTAATGCCCAAGTCTCTTTTAAAAAGATTTTGCACCTTTACGTAATGTTGTTTTCCATATATCTCGGTCATCAGCCAGTTTTTCCATTCTTTGGAACGGATAGAAAAGTTCTTCCTTGAGGTCTTGCAGATATCCTTATGTCTGAGCAGTGGTCTGCCTTGGTGCCGCTTCCCTTCCGAAAGCTCACAGAACAACACTTGTTGTGATATGCATTGTCCATTCTTCTCACTTGCCCTAGCCCTCTTAGTCTTCTACTGCTGAGCATGACCATGATGGAAGTCAAGTTTGCACGTTACAGTACTTCAGAGTTAGTTATTTTGTCGTACCACCTGATTGTCGTAATCTTGTAGAGACATCGAAGGTGAAAGATGTTAAGTCTTCTCTCGTGCATTGAGTAGGCTGTCCATGTTTCTGAGCCATATAGTAAAGAGCTAATTACACAGGCTCGATATATTTGAATCTTCGCCTGCAATGCTAATTTTGTGTTGTCCAACGCTCTCAGAATTGTTGTCAACGTTTGCAGAATGTAGTAGCCACACTGCATATTCGAACGCTTGATTTCTTCGTTAAGAGAAAGGCTGGGAAGAGAAAACTGTGACTATGGACACAAGATAGCAAAATTGTTGAACTGTTGTTAGATTGCTACTATTTAAAGTGATATTTCTTGATCTATTACTTCCTGGCATAAAAACCCCACTGTTTTGGTGACACTTAAAGTCAGAGAAAATAGGTTTCCTATCCTGGCCAAATTATTGATTAGGAATTGCAGGGTAGCCTCGCTGTGTGCGACTGGGGCAGCATTGTCAGCGAAAATAAGTTCCTTGAGAAGGATTTATGTTATTTTTGTCTTGACTCTTAAGCGAGCCAATCATAAGGTGTATATACACATATATTGAACCCATTATATATGGATAGAGAGCCATTGTTATAACCATTCTACCACACAGACTATATCATATGTATGCTAGTGTGATATAATAGATGATAATTACTGATATGACCGACGTACATACCAAACAAATTCTTATATTTTTAATAGCAAGAAATGAGAGCTCCAGAAATTATTTAATAAGGTTGTGACAGAAAGTAACAACAAAGGACTCGGTTGGAATATTAAGAAGACAGAAGTTATGATCATATCAAAAGAGCAGACTCTGACAAAATGCACCATCATAGTAAATGGGACTGAGCTAAGACAAGTACAGCAATTTAAATACCTAGGAGCCCTGGTAACATCTGATGCAGATCAGAAATAAAGAGCAGAATAGGGTAGGCGAAAACATCGTTCCAGAAAATGAGGAGTATTATATGCAACAAGTCATTGTCAATTGTGATCAGAATAAGAATTGTACAGTTCTACATAGAACCAATACTGACATACAGATGCGGGTCATGGACAATAAACAAACAGATAGAAAAATCTCTGAGGGCCACATAGATGCGGTTTTACAGAAGATTTATTAGAATGCCATGGACTGCTAAAATGACAAATGTGGAGATGAAAAATGAGGTCAAGACACAGATAGACCCTATCATCAATATAAGAAAGAGATAGTCATCATTTTTCGGCCATGTGATGAGAAAGGGATCTTTAGAACATATTGTTGTAACAACCGTAAAATCAAGGAGATGAGACAGAGAAAGACAGAGACAATTTTGGATCGCCTGACTTCATGGCACGGAAGAGCGTCAACATCTGAGATAATAGCAAACACCAGAAATAGGTTTGTGGAGATCCATGATCGCCTACGCCAGCCGGCACAGCACCTGATAATGATATTAGCATCAAGTTCAGATAATTCTGTCTGCCTCTTAAGTTGCCAATTCATGTCCATGTACGTCCCAGTGAGATAGGACGGCACTGTATCACAAGCATTTAAAACTATTCACATAATTTGTAGCGAGCTGTTGCTCCTAGGTCGTTGAAATCGTTATTTCTCTCATTCTCATCAAATAGCTTGTCCTCAAGCAGAACTTTGTCACCCTATCAGTCCTTCTGGATATCTCTCTCATAAACCAGATTTCCTGCCATGCTCAGATCATTAGTTACATCCTGAATCCATCTTCTCCGTGGTCTTCCTCTTTGCCGAGATGCCCCCTTCTATAATTGTCATCGACACGTGTGTAGAAATTATATAAAAAAAAAGACAAAATAACATATCAACGACTTTTATAAACACGGATGATATGTTGCACATTTATCAAGAAGAAGAAGATGCTTTTTGTGTTAACTCTGTAACTCTACGTTAGCAATTGAATAAAGATGTTATACATGCAGTATACTAAGAAAACTAGTCACCACAGAGAGGAAGTGTCTACCCAGAATGATGAGGGTAACAAGAAGAGATCGATTGAGAAATGAAGATATCAGGAAAATAGGGGGTACAACATCAGTACTGAACTTCATCAAGAAACAACAGATTAAATGGTTCGACCACATAAGTAGATTACCAACAGACAGTGCATTACAAAGAGCAATGTCGCTCCGATACAATGAATACAAAGCAAAAGTAGATTACCAACAGACAGTGCATTACAAAGAGCAATGTCGCTCCGATACAATGAATACAAAGCAAAAGTAGATTACCAACAGACAGTGCATTACAAAGAGCAATGTCGCTCCGATACAATGAATACAAAGCAAAAGTAGATTACCAACAGACAGTGCATCACAAAGAGCAATGTCGCTCCGATACAATGAATACAAAGCAAAAGTAGATTACCAACAGACAGTGCATTACAAAGAGCAATGTCGCTCCGATACAATGAATACAAAGCAAAAGTAGATTACCAACAGACAGTGCATTACAAAGAGCAATGTCGCTCCGATACAATGAATACAAAGCAAAAGTAGATTACCAACAGACAGTGCATCACAAAGAGCAATGTCGCTCCGATACAATGAATACAAAGCAAAAGTAGATTACCAACAGACAGTGCATCACAAAGAGCAATGTCGCTCCGATACAATGAATACAAAGCAAAAGTAGATTACCAACAGACAGTGCATCACAAAGAGCAATGTCGCTCCGATACAATGAATACAAAGCAAAAGTAGATTACCAACAGACAGTGCATTACAAAGAGCAATGTCGCTCCGATACAATGAATACAAAGCAAAAGTAGATTACCAACAGACAGTGCATTACAAAGAGCAATGTCGCTCCGATACAATGAATACAAAGCAAAAGTAGATTACCAACAGACAGTGCATTACAAAGAGCAATGTTGCTCCGATACAATGAATACAAAGCAAAAGTAGATTACCAACAGACAGTGCATCACAAAGAGCAATGTCGCTCCGATACAATGAATACAAAGCAAAAGTAGATTACCAACAGACAGTGCATTACAAAGAGCAATGTCGCTCCGATACAATGAATACAAAGCAAAAGTAGATTACCAACAGACAGTGCATTACAAAGAGCAATGTCGCTCCGATACAATGAATACAAAGCAAAAGTAGATTACCAACAGACAGTGCATTACAAAGAGCAATGTCGCTCCGATACAATGAATACAAAGCAAAAGTAGATTACCAACAGACAGTGCATCACAAAGAGCAATGTCGCTCCGATACAATGAATACAAAGCAAAAGTAGATTACCAACAGACAGTGCATCACAAAGAGCAATGTCGCTCCGATACAATGAATACAAAGCAAAAGTAGATTACCAACAGACAGTGCATCACAAAGAGCAATGTCGCTCCGATACAATGAATACAAAGCAAAAGTAGATTACCAACAGACAGTGCATCACAAAGAGCAATGTCGCTCCGATACAATGAATACAAAGCAAAAGTAGATTACCAACAGACAGTGCATTACAAAGAGCAATGTCGCTCCGATACAATGAATACAAAGCAAAAGTAGATTACCAACAGACAGTGCATTACAAAGAGCAATGTCGTCGATAAGAATACAAGCAAAGTAGATTACCACAGACAGTGCATTACAAAGGCAATGTCGTGATACAATGAATACAAAGCAAGTAGATTACCAACAGACGTGCATTACAAGAGCAATGTCGCTCGATCAATGAATAAAAGCAAAGTAGATTACCAACAGACAGTGCATTAAGAGCAATGTGCTCCTGATACAATGAATACAAAGCAAAAGTAGATTACCAATCAGACAGTGCATCACAAGAGCAATGTCGCTCGATACAATGAATACAAAGAAAAGTAGATTACCAACAGACAGTGCATCACAAAGAATGTCGTCTGATACAATGAATACAAAGCAAAGTAGATTACCAACAGACAGTGCATTACAAAGAGCATAAGTGCTGATACAATGAATACAAAGCAAAGTAGATTACCAACAGACATGCATTACAAAGAGCAATGTCGCTGTACAATGAATACAAACAAAGTAGATTACCAACAGCAGTCATCACAAAGTCATGTCGCTCCGATACAATGAATACAAAGCAAAAGTAGATTACCAACAGACATGCATTACAAGAGCAATGTCGACTGATACAATGAATACAAAGAAAGTGATTACCAACAGACAGTGCATTACAAAGAGCAATGTGCTGATACATGAATACAAAGCAAGTAGATTACCAACAGACAGTACATTAAAGAGCAATGTCGCTCCGATACAATGAATACAAAGCAAAAGTAGATTACCAACAGACATGCATCACAAAGAGCAATGTCGTCGATACAATGAATACAAAGCAAAAGTAGATTACCAACAGACAGTGCATTACAAAGAGCAATGTCTCGATACAATGAATACAAAGCAAAGTAGATTACCAACAGACAGTGCATCACAAGAGCAATGTCGCTCTGATACAATGAATACAAAGCAAAGCAGATTACAACAGACAGTGCATTACAAAGAGCAATGTCGCTCCGATACAATGAATACAAGCAAGTAGATTACCAACAGACAGTGCATTACAAGAGCAATGTCGTCTGATACAATGAATACAAAGCAAAAGTAGATTACCAACAGACAGTGCATTACAAAGAGCAATGTAGTCTGATACAATGAATACAAAGCAAAAGTAGATTACCAACAGACAGTGCATCACAAAGAGCAATGTCGCTCTCGATACAATGAATACAAGCAAAAGTAGATTACCACAATGCATCACAAGAGCAATGTCGCCGATCAATGAATACAAAGAAAGGATGGCACGCAAAGGTGAACTCAGAGATAGCAGAGTCGACGAAAGACACTATTTATGAAGCTCACAAGGGTTTGTTCTATAACTCGTTTATCCTGACGCTATGAATTAAAACAGGATTGAAGAAAAGAAAGAAAGAACGACATGCAGTCTTGTTAACATAGTGCTCATCTGATAAATTGTACATTCTTAGCCTAATTATATCATCAAGGCTAGGACTTTTCAAATAATCAAATATCTTATTCTCAACTAGATCCTGATATGTTTGAACGAAACATAACACATATATGCGATCTATTCCTTTCTTAGAAGCAGATAAGTCTGATTGATTGTGGCAGACAGAACCATCCAGTCTAGCATGATAAATAAGCATGCTTTGTCAGCAATGTAGATAACCATCTTTTGCACAAAGTTTCTCTCGGGACTTCCATTCTTCTGCAACATCAGTACTCACTTTTTTTGACAGTAGATAAACCAGAAAATGAAGGGAGTTATATGCAACAGGTCGTTGTCTATTTCAGTCAGAAATAATGTTTGAACTGCTATGTAGTAATTATGTAAGGAGACATTAACCCCTTCGCTCTTCTTAACAGATATACTGGCTCTCAATCATTTTTAAGATTACTCAAAGCCACTATAGTGGCCAATTGAGTATACATTGTCAAATAAATGCGTCCGGAGGTAAAAATAAATAAAATTACGGAGTGAAAGGGTTAAGCGAACGGCAACATCTCTGGAGATCTACTAGGGTCGCCTATAGCATAGTTGATAACACGCTTCGCTAGTACCGAGGAAATTCCGGGGTTCGATGCCAGCTTGGTCAAAATTGTTCGTTGTTTACACGGTACGCGTTTGGACTACAGGAAACCCTGATATTTTACTTCGGGATTTAAATTGCAAGTAAGTCTGAACTCAGAGAGAAAGGCTCGACTGAATGGCGAGGGATACTAGTGATAAGGAAACCTGCTCGCAAATTTAATCAGAGACACCATATTAGACTTACTCCAAGATACAAGACAAGAGGCAATGAATGACATACTCAAAAGAGAAGATGGAAATGGCTCGGACATGTTATGAGAATGAGACAAGAAATGCCTGCAAGGGTAGCCCTCACTTGGACACCAGAAGGAAAGAGAAAGAAAGGCAGACCACGGACAACATGGAGGCGCATGATGGAAGAGGAACTGGAAACCGCATCTCTGACGTGGGGCTCTGCGCTGAAGGTTGCACGGACAGGAGAGCATGTAAAGTCCTTTCTGAAGCCCCATGTGTCACTAGGCATGACGGGATTAAGTAAGTAAGTAACCATATTAGACTGAGAATTTCATATATGATTTATGTTGACATGCTGAAAGTGGTCGAAGCGCAGAGAAAGCTCATTAGTAACATAACTTAAGAATACGGCAATTATTATTTTGTGTATGTTATGAAAAAAATGAGGCTTATAGCATATGGGGATATTCCTATTGATACGTAGCCTTTCAGAACTTAGGATATGAAGTGCCTGCTACTTCACATTTCTAGACCATAGTGTACAGGAGGTCCCTTTCCTTACGTGTGGAACGTCGAGTGTGGGAATGAATCTTCTAGTGTCTGAGTCGATAGCCGAACGCTTTTTTGCATTACGCTAATCCGTCCCACACCTAGGACATACGTTTGTATATGCTCATTCATGATCTTCTACACTAGTCGGCATGGTACATGATGATGGTCAAGCACACACACGCCAGAAACAGCAACAACTTCCAACTGTCACAAGAAACGGACTTCGATAGGACCAGTTCACACCTTTCTTGTGTCTTCCGTGTCAAATCTCAAACGACGCTATATATAGTGGCTTGTCCTTTGAAGTTCCGTGTTCCTAATTGGACATGTCCCAAAATATTGTTGTTACGGAACAAGCAGCCTTGTGGACGTTTGGCACATGGCAATGTATTGCATTGCCGGAGAATCTGTACACTTTCAGTCTGCCTAGTTGCAATTAATTTTTTTTTAAAAACCAAACCTATAGCGCAGTAAATATTATTAAATGAGGAAAGTTTGATAGGGTTGATCTTTTGTGAAAGGTTTGGCTGGACAGAGGTTTTGCATCTTGTTTTTCTGTCTTAAGATTTTCAAATGTCAAGACTTCTTTGACATGTTCAACCGTGAACACTGTATATGTGTTCTACTTTTCATCTCCGTGATATCACTCAATATCACTTGTCATGGGATCATGTATCACTGGGGGGAAAAGCAAACACCATCGCCTCACATTGTATGCTGTCTATGTAATTTTGAAGTGTACCTCATGGTACCAATGCCACAATGAAGCCATGCTAGTTACTTATTTAGATTTTGTTCTTTAAAATGTGTCCCAAATAAACGGCCTGTGTGTTTAACTGGTGGTCACATTAACCGGAATCCACTGTTCTATACATGACGATGGTGATTGTGAGTGAATTTTGGTGTACTATTTTTATCCAGTTAAATTGTTCTTGACATTTCAGCAATGTAATCTGTTTCTATAAATGTTTTTATTTATATATGTTTTTCTTTTACAGAGACTTGTCCAATAATCTCATTGGAACTATAAATAGTAACATGTTCTCTGGTTTACCAAGTCTAGAAAGATTGTAAGTTTTTCTTATAAGAATGAAATACACTAAGTTTTTCAAATTATGAATAAAATACACTTGTTATATATTGCTTTATTTATATTTCATTAAACACATTCTCTGAATGCATTGTGCACATTTTCTGTTAACTATACTCATTGTGATTACCTCATAGCTTGTTCTGTAAACTATATGTATAATTATTTTATATCCAAACTATTCTTATAGCCAATTTTTTTTAGTTGTTTCATGATCCATCATCTCCATCTCATTATCTTCATCTTTTCTTGAGTCATGTTTTGCCTCACAGCTTCAGGATAAGAAGAGATTCCTAGAACTGACTTTTGTGTTCACTTCATAACTAGTGTTTTTAACTGCCTTTTGTTTTGTATCCACTGTATTGGCTTCACTTCATAAATAGTGTTTTTGACTGCCTTTTGTTTTGTATCCACTGTATTGGAGCAGCATTGCCCTTTGAGGTGCAATGTCAGTTGGTAATATGCTTATGTGGCAGAACCATTTAATGTGTTGTTTCTTGATGAAGTTCAGTACTGACGTTGTACCCACTTTTTTGCTGATATCTTCATTTCTAAACTGGTGACCTCTTGACACTCCCAGCATTCTGCTTAGACACTTCTTCTCTGTGGTGACATTTGATGCCAGCATCTAGGTTTTATGACTACTATAATATGATGCTAGGAAATACTTAATCTGTATTCTCTGAAGGTATTTCTTCTGTAAACCGTGTCATATTAAAATAGCAGAACAAGAATGTAAGTGGAATGCTTGTTTGTCAATTACATAATAGGTATGTTACAGCTTATTGTGACTTGATTATCCAAATAATGCAATGTTATTTCTAATATAATACTTATATCTTCAACATGATAATAACATTCTATAGCATTGGTGTTTGGTTGGAATTGTTGTGTTAAGCTGGCGCTACTATTTTTGTTTGATCTGTTATTTGTGCTCTGTAATCTGCTTTGTCTACAACAATTGTTGTATTAACTATACTATCTGTGATGTTTGAACTATTGGTCCATGAGCATGATTCGTAAAGTTGAATCAGGAATGGTGGGACGCAACTGGGTGGAGGTACTGGTACAGACAATGATCAGAGAAATCACCTTCATTTTTGTCCCTGGGCATGCAGGAGTTAGGGTAATGAACGAGCTGATATATTGGCTGGCTTGGCTACAATATCAGAGGGAGCTGCCATGGATTGAAATGACATTCTTCACGCATTGAGAGAGTTTTTCCGAACAGAGGAGTTTCAGGGCTGTGAATCCCACTCGCTGACTAGATTGAAAGAGATGGGTGTCCATATTGGTGCAGCTCGAAAAGAACTACATACTAAATATGCAAGGAGATTGATTAATCAACATCGAACAGGCGTGTTGGGCCGCTGGACGCTGCTGGATTTGCTGAGGCGGTGATCGGAGCACCTATGGACATGTCCGGAGTGCTATGATGATAGTCCTCATATAACTGAATTGAACTATTGGTGTTTCATCTTTGTTTCATCTCTGTTGGAAACCATACTGGAAGGGAAAGTTGTAGATAAGAACAAAACAATAACTGTTGGAGAGAAACATTCAGAGATGAACAAGAGACAGTTTGGTAGAATGCATCATCATGGAAAGAAACAGGAAATGTTATATACCATACCTATTGCAACCGATATTTCCACTGGAATATGATACCTGATCTAATTGGATCCACATCATTTTTTTTGGTTATCAAGTAACATAGAGTTGCAGCTGTTAATGAGCACTACTATTTGGGCATCATTTGTTCAATTCGGTTCTTGAATATTTAGTAGTAAACAAATATAAGTCACCAAGGCATAGTAAATGATGGACAGTGTGGTACAGTGATGATATAGACAAGTGTTTTATAAGCACTCAGAACACACATTTACACTAAACAAGAGTTCCCTATAGAGAAGACTACCCAGCTCATGGCCTTGCACTTTGAGTCAAGCAACCCATTTAAAAGCTTTGGAAACTGACCCCCCTCAGAATGAGTCAAGAGATCCACCAAACAAGAGTTCCCTATAGAGAAGACTACTCAGCCCATGGCCTTGCACTTTGAGTCAAGCAACCCATTTAAAAGCGTTGAAACTGACCCCCCTCAGAATGAGTCAAGAGATCCACCAAACAAGAGTTCCCTATAGAGAAGACTACCCAGCTCATAGCCTTGCACTTTGAGTCAAGCAACCCATTTAAAAGCTTTGGAAACTGACCCCCCTCAGAATGAGTCGTTAAGAGATCCACCAACCTGGAGTGTACTCATTGGCCTGTAAAGAGTGTAACCTCATTCTTCCTTGGGGGGTTATAAAACAATAACAACATGCTTATCAGTGAACATCTGCTGAAAGAGATATATTTCCTGCACCATGTTTACCTCTAATTGATGTTCCTATGATCAAGTGTTGCAAGATTTCCACTATCATCATTATTTGCATCATTACTTCTGTTGTATTAGTCTTATCAGAATCATGTTGTATTTATTGCTTTTATCCACCATTGATGATAAATTCTATCAACTAACAGTTGGAACAAGTTTTTAGCCTGTTCAACAGTTAGATTAGTTGTGAGTGATGTTTATGATTCATCTCTGGTTGTCAAGGTTACTGATATTCAAAAGTTTGATAACTTGCATTTTATAATTTTGTAAACTAGATCGGACTTACAACATAAAGTAAACCTGTTTCCTGTGGTAAATAAAAAACTTGTAGTGGATTGAAAATATTTGTGGTAAATTGCAAACACACTTTGATGTGAAACAAATCATGATTTTTGACTGTGATAAAATAAATGATGCTTTGAGCATCCTCTAGTACTTAATGTATTAACTAATCAGGATACTAGAGATTTTATAACTGAATAAAAGCGAAAGATTAAAACATTTACCTTTGTCGTTTATAGTTTTACTGTAGTCTGCTCCATTGTACAAAGGGTCTCGATGGATTTACTTCATTGCTCCAGGGTTTACCCCATATGGCTCGGTCCTCTCCGCAGAAATGGCACGCCACCTGCCGAGAGTATTGCACAAACTCCGTAGCCCTGGCAACAATCCTAGGTGTCTTTGGAAAAAATGCTGCACATATGAACAGAGCGAGGCGATCCAGGTTTTGAACACATGACTTTCAGAATGCTAGGCATGGCTTATCCACTTAGCCACAGCAAGTAATTCTCTAATAAAAACCCGAACTAAAATGCATACTCAAACTAGCAATGAATGAAGAAAGAATCACTACAGGAAATACAAGTCAGACAAATACGATATTTATGACACATAAAGGGACATTAAAAACTTATTAGAGGGAAAAGTTAAAAAACAGTGAGCAAGAGGAACGCCAGAGAGACACAAGTGGGAGGGAAACATCAAGAGATGAACAAATTACAGTCTGACAGAGGGCAACATCAAGGCAACAGGGCATGTTAGAGATTCATTGCAGCCAATTTGCTATGTGGAGATGGCAGCTGAGGAACTAAAATCAATTTACAAAAAAAATGAGAATTAAAGAAAAATAAGCAAGTAGTTACACTGCCGCTTGTATCTTACCATTTCAAACGTCAAGTTGTAGACAATGAATATAAAGAAGTCTTATTATGACAATGGCTAATTTCTTGGTGTTATATCACATATATTATATATATATATATATATATATATATATATATATATATATATATATATATATATATATATATATATATATATATATATATATATATATATATATATATATATATATATATATATATATATATATATATTATATTTATTGGGGGAATATTGAGCACTAAATATTTATATATAATACTTTTATCTGTAATTGTTGTTTGAACTTATTTGACTTGTCTAGCTAAGATTCTACTGTCTTGTTTTTATTCTAGGTTTTTATCTGACAACCGCATTTCTGTCATCCCAGATGGTACTTTCAATGATCTTAGGTCACTGAAGAGAATGTAAGTTAGTTAGGTTACTTGACTTGTTAGAAAAATAGTGCAATATTGCAACACCTGGAGATGGGAGTTGGAGACGGAATGCAAGAAAATGGGAAGAGATTGGAGAGATCTGGAAAGGATGGCCTTGGATAGGCGGGCTTGGAAGGCCTTTTTTGCGGACATATGCTTCCCTAGGGACGAAGGGGGAAGAAGAAGAAGTTACCTTTCATTATTGCATTATGTTCTTCTTCACCTTTCTTCTTCTTCAAGCGCTCCATGTCGACCACTTGTTTAAGCACTCTTTTTTATCTGTATGTGATCTGAGTCTAAGAGCAATTGTACGTTGTGCCAGTTATGCGCCTACAAGTAGGCCGGCACATTCAATTTAAAAACGCTTTTGCTTACTAGGGTAGCTTCCCAGGTCCCTACCCCAGTCGCTTCTTATGACATGCCTTTACGTTTGTAAGAATTGCTATTCTTTGTTCCTTTGCGTGCTCTGACAACACACTGGCGCTTCAACAAACCTCTTCCAGCCCTTCCTCTCTTTTGCCATTCCTTCTACTTCCATATCTTGTCTATCCTTTTAATAATAGTCTCCAGTTCTCTTCTCCTGGGAATTTCTAGTCCTTCCCCTACTCCTGTTACCTTGCAGGCTCCAAAACAATGCCTGTCTTGCAATGCTTTCTATTGGTCGTCTCAACGTGTGTTCTATCCATCGCAAGCGTCTATCCCATGGCTCTTTTTCCACTGGTATCATTGCGTAATGTTACTTGTTTCATTATTTTATATTAAATTTGACTGGTTTCAGACAGCAGCTTTCTGAACATTTTTTATTTCTATTATAGGTACTTGTAAAGTTGACGGCTCACTCTCGAAGAGATTCAATTTTATTTTGTGTTTTAGATTTTAAAATTGTTCCTCATTGCTCATGTACTCATGTATTATATGTGTACACTTTTTTTTAATAGACAGCATTAAACAAATACATTAACTAAAGAATGTGTAGAAGGATAACTCTGACAACACTTGTACAATAATACAATGTAATAATATATGACTAGTTTTTATAATGTCATGATTTTATGTCGGATAAAACAGAATAATGTGGACACAGAAGAACAAGAAAAATGTAGGATGTGTAGTCAAATGTATTGTATAATTTGTCTGATTTAATGTTTAATTAATGAATTTTTGTTTACTGAATGATAGTGAATTCAACTCTGATTATCTTCGATGTGATTGCCATTTAAAATGGATTCTTAAATGGACTAAAGCAAGACATGTGCGTTTCCCTGGGTCTACTGTGTGTGCACTGCCAGCTAAAATGAAAGGACAGCCACTGTCACAGTTGCGACGCAAGGATTTACATTGTGGTTGGTGAATTTATATTCTTGAATGAGAATAAACAAGTACATTGTACAGTTACCAGACACTAATATAGTCTTATCAGTTAACCATATAATTATCTTGTATAGAAGGAAGAAGGTTATGTTAAAATTAGACGACAGTCTTGTCAATAGTTTTTCTTCTTCTTTGTTCGCCCGCTGCGAATTCGGGCATTAGCCATGATGCCTGGTATGACGCATCTAACTGATTTTTGCATGAAAGCCTGCTTTACGATTTGACTGGTGTCTCTCACCATGCAGGCGGCCCTTCGCTGACTTCAGAGCTATCTTTCTTCTTCTTTACGTTCATTCTTATCAACCAAATCTTTGTGTCTTTACACAGAGAACTGAGTACATTGCGCCCCAGTTCTTAAGTACCTATGGCAAGTAGGACAGACACATCTGAGCTAACCGAACAGATGCTATGTTGATTGACTTATGTTATGGGTGCCCACATGTATCTGTCCAAAGAATTGGCTATCAGCTTAGTTTACAGTGGGACTGCAATAATTGTGTCTTTCATTCAAACACATTCATTTTCAACACAGTATTTTGGGACATAGTTTGTCTTCCCCCTTTGATCTCTACTTGCTTAGCCAGATTGCTGGAATGAAGCCTGTTAACAGGATCACCAATTGGAGATTCAGTGTGACAATGGTCCACTCTGATTCTTCTGTCATCTCATTCACTGTATCTGATAAGACCAACACACACACAATAAACTGTTTTTCATTATGAAAGGAAAAACTATTAAGAGTTAGTTTTTTTAATGGCTAGAAAATGAGATATTTCGTTTGTCATCATTTCAGATCATAAACTACAGCTGCCTGTATTTGATATAAGGCCATCTGAAAGTCAGCTAGTTTTCCAGGGTGACAAACTACCATTTGAGTGCCATGCATCTGTTACATCTGGTAAAATGGAAATTGCCTGGTTTCGTAGTGGACAACTTGTTACTACCAACAAAACTATAGGTGTGTTTGTCCATACATCACATAACGTGGATCACACAATCATCATCCATAGACTTGTTGTGGAGAGTTTAGAGTCATCACATTCAGGGGAGTGGAGCTGTGTAGTAAGCACAGCTACTGGCAATCTCACAAAAACTGTAAGTATAACACAAGTAACTTTTTGTTAGCATCCATCTGGAAGTCATGTTGTGTCATATTTCTTATATTTGTCACTCGCTATTTTTATATAATTATCATTAAAAATAATAAGGTGTAGTTTATCAGGCTCAAGAGTCTCAATGTAGTTTATCAGGCTTCTCAAGAGTCCTCAATGTAGTTTATCAGGCTCAAGAGTCCTGGTTTACAGGCTAAGTCAGTAGTTTATCAGGCTCAAGAGTCACAGTGTAGTTTGTCAGGCTCAAGAGTCTCAGTGTAATTTATCAGGCTCAATAGTCTCAGTGTAATTTATCAGGCTCAAGAGTCTCAGTGTAGTTTATCAGGCTCAAGAGTCGCAGTTTAGTTTATCAGGCTCAAGAGTTGCAGTGTAGTTTTTCATGCCAATCTATCTACCTGCCCCAGATATTATGATATTCTTATTGCAACAGTTACAAGAAAAATGTGCAAGGCAGAATCAATACTATATATTCTATAATACAATTCCTACAAGAATATCTTCATTATCTTCAAAATTACATCAGGGACCCTCACCAGTGCTACAGAGTTTGTGCACGGCAGCTGAGATCTTCCTGTGTAAGATAGAGATCAGAGCACACATGGTTACTGACCAAAGTGCAATGATGATGGTCGAGTCAATCAGTAAATCAATATTATATATTGCTTTTTGTCAGTCAGACAAACGTATTCAATTCAGTCAATTGGGAAGGTCGGTTCAAGACATCCAAGATGAACTGCACACCAACACCTCTGATCATTGAGTCATTTCAGATGCATGTGAAAAGCATCATAAACTTTGATGATTCATCATTAGATGAGTTTATAATGAAGAGTGGAATAGCGATAGGTACTTGATTCCACACTGTTTGGTATATAATTTTCACTTCTCCTGCAACATGCATTTCAAGATCAGGATGGGGGTATTTTCATCCATTGACTCTCAGATAGTAGTAGTCTCTAAATCTCACAGACAGAAAAATCTAGATCAGTGTTAAGAAAGTACTAAGAAGAGATCTGCTGTATGCAGAAAACACAAATGATGATGTCAGAATGCAGATGAAAGATTTTAAAATGCAAGTAAAGTATAAATTGCAGTAATATATAACACAGCATGAGGGAATGTGAAAAACGGGGAAAATAAAAAGGTATACCATTTTATGTTATTGGATATATTGATTTTGTTTGAGTAAAGCTTCCTTCTTCTTTGTTCTTGATCATGCTCCCACTCGTTATAGAAGGATGCAGTCCAGAGAATGCAATGCGCTGTGTCACAGTTTTCAGAGTGAGCTGTGGTATCTGCACCTTTCGGTCTGACACATCTGACCTTAGCATAGTCATTTTTGGATACCGTTAGCTTCTCCTCTTGATCTCCACAAATTTAGCCAAACTTCTTGGTAGTTGTCTGTTTCCGGGCAGCCATGGGAGGCGGAATGGAGTCTTCATCAGCTTTGTTCTTACCCTGATGCTAGCAGTCAGCTAGGAGTCATTGATTGCTACATGCCCATGCAGCTTATGTGTAGTCCCCTGAAGTGGAATGGAGTGTCTGGCCCCATTACTATTTTGATCAGGCAGAAAAATCAGTAAAGCTTCCTGTTATATCTGTTTGTGCACTTATCACATTTATTTCCAGTTCCACCCGCTTGTTGCCTCCAGCTTCAGCACTCCTATTTGGTGGAGCAGACTGTGGTCTGATTCGAATGACAGGAGAGAATGTAATAGTAGTAGAAGACAAGGCCAGAAAATATGTCCGAGAGAGAGAGAGAGGACTTCCGTTTAACCCATAGCTGGACACATAGAAGAGAACATATTTGATTTCACAGCCACATGTTTACAAAAAAAATATATTAGCAATCCAACCATGTGGACAGGCACCACCGACTACAGAGCACATACTTCAAGACTGCCCTGAATATGATAACTGAGGCAAATTTATTGACCTAGTGAAACAACACTGGATATAAAACTGCATGGACTTCTGTGTGAGCTACAAAAGACAGGGAAGTTTATACAAGATACAAATTGAATATGTAGACAATTTTTCAAGTGAACGAAAGAAAGAAATATATTTGCTATAATTTTGTCCATATTTCGACAGGAATTATGTGTTTTTTTTTTTATATTACAATTTAGGTTCATGTGGATGTACGTGCACCTGAAGTTATTCTTGAGTGCCCATCTGTAACAAATCGCACAGCTAAAGGTACCTTCATCTGGGATAGATCCATGGCAGGCCTTTTGGTTTCCCAGCCCTGCCAAAAAGGAGAAGTTGGAGCCATGGCTACCTATCAGTGTGGGTTAGATGGCAGATGGAAATATTTTAATAGTTCCTCCTGCAGTTTTCTCAAGGATATCACTCGCAAACTTGCCAGATTGGCTAAGGTAAAGTCATTATTTCTTATCTGCTATCTTTGAGGGATAACTGATATTTTCTATGTTTGAACTCATTGGATTGCTGGCTACAATAACATTTATGGTTTAGATTTAGTAAACAAAGTAATAATAAATATATACCTGCTAATCTCTCTGTTGTTTTCTCCTTCCACATCTGCCTTACCAGTTGATGCAGATGTTCATTTATTGATTGATAGGACCATCATCATTGCACTTCAATGTATAGCCATATGTGCTTTAATCTCTTTGTTACATTATATAGGAAGATTTTACCGGCAGTGCACAAACTCCATAACACTGATGAGAGTCCTAGATGTCATTTTGAGAATGGTGAAAATTAGTAGAAGTTTTAATTCATGTTTATGACGTTTGCTTGGCAACAGCTTCCAGCCTACTCTAGTCAAGTTTTAATTCATGTTTATGATGTTTGCTTAGGCAACAGCTTTCCAGCATACTCTAGTCAAGTTTTAACTGCCATGGGGTTTTTTTTAAACAGGGTCAACTGATACACAGATCTTCTTTTTATCACCGTTCATCTCTGATAGAACTAGCAACTCAATGTCACCCACATTGAGGTCAGGGATCACTGAAACATATCTCAATCTCTCCAAGTGGAAGATAGCCAGGCAGGAAGATAGCCAGGCTGAAAGATAGCTGATACAGAGATCCCCAGTCGTAGCAAACAGTTATAGATCAGCAACTTTCTCCCACTGAAGTTGCTAGCCAGTTAACCTTTCTTCATACCATCTGGTCTAACTGTCCAGTTTTGTTGTTGACTGCTGTCACTTTTGTCAAATTATTTCGCCTGCTACTGCATGATACTTTCCTCTGCTAATTCCATACCCTAGATATGCTAACTGCTTCATGATCTGTTTGATAACCTTCCTTATTGCATTGTCATTGTCAGCACTGTGTACCTTCTTAATGGAGATTGATGCTGTTACTACTTATCTTCTATGGAACTCTGAGGCTGCGTTTATTGAGGCCATGGAACTCAGGCCATTATTGTGTCAGATTTATTCTTAGTCCATGCTTCCAAAGGTCAAAAATTACATGCTGCAGTTTAAGTGGATGTTGTCTTGCAAGGCTTCCAACCTCCAGGGGCTAGTATCAGCAGCATTGATTGTCGGTAAAGTAAGATGAATACATGAGATGGCCATTGATTATTCAATGATCGCCTGTTGGATGAAGAACACATGGCAATTGATGTTGAATCTATCAAGCATTTTAAGGAATCTGAAATCACACAAAATGTTTATTAGTAGCAGTAATAGATAGATGTGTTGATTTTTTGTTCCACTTTGAACAAGAAGATTTAATAGTAGTGGTGATGTAGGTAGATAGATGTGTTAGTTCTATGTTCTACTGGGAACAAGAAGATTTATATATAAAATAAAGATTTCAACTCTTTCTGAAGCACAGGTCATTAACATGCATATATCATTCCTTACTGTCTTATTTTATTATTTCTAGAGCTTTATGTCTTTCCAGTCTACTTGATAATTGTTTCCAACTCTCTTTCATCATCTGTTTTTATTGATCTACCACAATTTATCTTTCCTTGCAGATTCCAGTATCACCCCCAGTTTGTTATACTATTAGCTTGCCTTCTAAATGTATATCTTACACAATGCAATTTTAAAACAAATCTTGTTTTACTAGTGAGTAAGGGGAAATGTCTGTATGTCTTGTGAGGAATAAAGACTGCTAGCCCATTCTTTCCCCTTGAGGTGTAGAGTTTCTTTTAAAGATTACTTCTACAGAAAAAGAAAACCAGACTACCATTGACTGAAACATCACCACCAGAAGTGATAGACTGTCTACTCTGTCATTCTTTCATCTAAATTAAAAAAAAAAAAGATGAAATTGCAGCAGCTAATTGAATTTGTTTGTTTGATAACTTTAGACTGACACTGACACAGTGGATATTCCTGCACTGACCTTTGGTATTAGCAAAGCCCTGTCTGCAGCTGCTCAGAGTGGAGAGGTCATGGACTATATTGATATAAAGTATATATCTAAGGTTATGGACATATTACTTCCATATGCTGTCCATGATACTCAAGTAAGTTAGACTATTTTTGAAATGTTAAGCTTGTTTTCAACTGAGAATGTATTTTTCATCCATTCATAAAAATATGTCGATTTAGTAAAGAAACATATTTATTAAGTCTCTGTCTTTACTGCCTGCGTTACTGTTTTTTAGAGCAGTGTGAGACTGGGGGGACATGAGCCAGAGGAATTTAATGGTTGCATAGCTAGTGTCGTCACAGTGAAACTGTTCAGGTAAGATTTTGATGCAGCAGACAGAAAAAACTCCTTGGCCTTACCGCGGATTGAACCCAGGTTTCCAAAAAGGGATACAGCGCCTAATCCAATTGGTTAGACACTCCTCCTATTTATTAAATAAAAGTTGCTAGTGTATTGCCGTGGCATGCAAGTTGAGCAAAGAATAGTAACACTGCGACCTGCAAGGCATGTCGTAAGAAGTGACTGAGGTAGAGGCCTAGGAAAGCTACCCTAATAAATAAAAAGTGCAGCAGAAATAGGATGTGCTTACCTACTTGTAGGCGCGTAAACAATAAAGTTTTGTCTTTATATATCTTTTGCGATCACTGCTTGGACTGATGTACCAGATTTCCAAATAAATTCTGCTGTTGTTTTTAGAGAATCCGTCCCTCCGTACAGCTTCTCATTTAGCTCAGTATTTTTCGGCCAGGTTTCGTTTCTCAGGCCTACTAGCAGTGGGCAGTCTTGCAGTAGGTGCTCTGCCATCAATGTCCGTCTGCCCGCAATGGCACAGACTAGTTGTGCCGATTTTAACTTTGTTGTACTTTGTTGACCAGAGTCTTTTATTGCTGGTACGGAGGTGGAATATAACAACTTGTTTGCTACGGGACAGACCATAGTACCCATCTTTGGCGTTGTGCTGAGGGTAGTTTTGCGACCACTTCTCTCTATCTTGCCATCCGATGGTTGTTTTAGCGTCTTTATATTAGTTTCTTTCCATAGATTTGGGAAATCTTTTAATTTCTGCTGCGACATGTTCATTTGTCTTTTTATTTCCTTTACAACATTTCCCTTGTATGTTAGCAATGAAACTAAATATTCCAAAACATCAACTCTCTCAAATTGTAGTCCATTGATACATATATCAGTTGTTATATCTGTTTAAGTTTTGGTCTTAGCTGTTTCTTTGAATTTATATTATTAATTTAGTCAGATGAACAAAGGTGTCATCAGCATATCTTATCTCCGGTAATACATACCCTCCAATCACTAGAACATCATACGGTTCTTTATCTTCAGCTTCTCTATCATGATATTTTCTTAATATATGTTGAATAAATAAAGGCACAAGATTGAGAGCGTATGCATTTTAAAAGTAGCATATTGTTGAAATCTGTTAAAGGTTGTAGGTTTTTATATTATGTGAAATTGACTGATCTCTGTGCTTTATATTAATCTAGTTTTGATATCTGTTACTAGTTGGTATCGCTGATCATCAACTTGGTTAGCAATGTGAGTTCTCTACCTCAACAAGTGGTGAATGAAGCACAGAAGGAAACCAGATCATCTATCAGGTTTGAATTATTTGTGATTTTGTAACTCGGGTGTGAGAATTTAAAATGTTTAAACAAAACCGATTTGATCACTATATATATATATTACAGGTCAATATACATGAGTACATTATATTACACACAGGCGGGCTACTAAATAGAGGTTTGTTCAGCACTGAAAGTAGTAAAAATTGACATCACACATTTCTTGCGTGTTGCAGAGGCTCGGAAGGGGAGCAAAGAATATTAACACTAAACCTAAAGGCATGTTGTAAAAGGTAACTGAGATAGGGGCCTAGGAAAGCTACGCTAGTAAATAAAAAGCATAACAGAAATTTGAATGTGCTGATCTACATGTAGGCGCATAACTGGCACAACGTACAATCACTCTTAGGCTCAGATCACATACAAATCACAAGAGTGGCTTAACAAGTGGTTGATAGGGAGCGTTTGAAGAAGAAGGAGACATCACTCATACTGTATGGTAGATAATTATTAGAACACTTGCTTCATTAACAATATCAGGCTCATAGTGTTGCTATAGTTAGTTCACTCACTTAAAACTCATTTCTGTGTGTATTCACCTAAGTCTAATTTTGAATTACATTGTCAGTTGTCCATTATTTTATGATTACAATGTTGTTATTCTCACCTATTCCGTCTAGTGCTCTACTGTTGCATTTTATATAGATATTATTTCTTTTTTTTTTTAAGGATGATCAGAATGTTGGAACAAATTAGTGAACAGTTGAATACTCCAGACCAGAATCTCGAGTGGACAGGGTTCTCTGAAAATGTTGCTGTTGTGGTTTTTAACCGATTTCAGACACTGCATGGTGGAATAACTTGTGTCCTTCATGGCAACCGGGATTATTTACAGCATGAAATTACTGGAACTAGTTTATACTGCAGCAGTGTTCTACCTGAGAGGGTGAGTTCATTCTTTATGCATTTCAAGTCAGATCTTTTCTCCTCCATCTCACTCTCTCTCTCTCTCGCTTCGTATGGGTTCCCAATGGAACATAATGCAACAACTCACTAACATTTATATTAGTTGTTCAATTCAGCATTCCTAATGCAAAATATTGCTGACATCTTTCTTAACAGTATGTCAGTGTTATTCATTGCAGTTTCTGTAACAAAGTCGGTTTGATAGATCTAGGATTGTTAGTCCTAACACAACCCCTGATAGCATGAGATTTGGATGGAGATGGGAGGGTATTGTCAAGAAGGACACAAATGCGTACAGATTGATTATTAATAGTATTTGATTGACATAAGATCTCGCTTTATTGTACCACATCTACTAAGTTGTACAGCACAGCATGGTGTTAGATTTGGTTGGTTATAGAGAAAGTTGTCAGAACTGATTGATGCCCAATTTAGTGAGATACTTGTCTTTAATCAGTATAACTCTCACATTTAACCTCATCTGGTCATCTCTTTTTTCTTACTTCTTAACAGTGTAATAATATATTGTGTTGAAAAATGTATTTTTTAAATCTTGTTTTGTTTGATATATTTCATCTGGTTTATATTATATTGCTTCTTTCTATGTGAACAAACAATCTGTCATTTAAAACAAGTTTTCTTCTCATGATTGGGATTTTATATAAATTATACAAGTCATTTTTGTCTATAATGTACTGGTAATGTTCAGGTATTTGATCTGAGAACTTTTGTTTCACACTATTGTATTTACACTTGTTTCTGCTTCATTGTATCTCAACACTCAGTAACGAAAACTGAAAACTGGTTGGTTAGAATTATATCTCCAAAAGGTTAGAATTAATATCTCTCCACTCTAAAACTAATTAGAATTAATATCTTCCACTTAAACTAATTAGAATTAATATCTTCACTCTAAACTATGAATTAATATCTGTCCACTAACTGTTAATTAATATCTCTCCACTCTAAAACTGGTTAGAATTAATATCTGTCCACTCTAAAACTAATTAGAATTAATATCTGTCCACTCTAAAACTGGTTAGAATTAATATCTCTCCACTCTAAAACTGGTTAGAATTAATATCTGTCCACTCTAAAACTAATTAGAATTAATATCTGTCCACTCTAAAACGGGTTAGAATTAATAACTCTGTTCTCAGTCAACTGAAATTATCAACTAGCTTAAAGTGTGGTTGTCAGAGTACTGAACAGTAGTCTAGGTAACAATTCCAAATTCTCTCTCAATTCAGAATATCTAGAGTACTAATTTTATACTAGATTATGAAATCGACCATACCTGTGATCAACATATCATTGTGACATAACCAACCATTCCTAAGATGAAATCCTGGTTATATTTCTCCTGTCACTGAATATCATGTGACCAATCCAAGCTCGATGATTAGTGAGACTAGCCTCATTGAAGGAGTAAACAAAAAAATGTGTGCCTGTGTTCTTATTATTTGAAGCACATAGTTATATTTTTTCAGAACTTGGTTTGCTATTATGCTGGGGAAGGTGGGTGGGGCAGTAAATGAGGAGAACACATTACATTACTTGATGCATTGAGGTGTGGCATGATTTAAAGAAAAAATGATTTGGAAACACTGGTATACATGAATTCTCAGTCTTACATCACCCATCTTACATCAGCTATTATTTATTTGCTATCAGTGAAAAACATGCCATGCTTGCTTGATATTTCTTACCAATATTGCAAACAAATGGTTATCAGTGTGTTTTGGCCACATTAAATTGAGGTACAGTTTTTTTTATCTTTGGAATGCTTATTTATTGGTGTGTGTATTATTTATTATTGAATAAACATCTTGATCACACTATACTTAGGGGACAGGTGCCTTGGTTGTAGTATGTTATATCGAGGATCCTTGCCGGTGCTACAGAGTTCTTGCACTGCAGCTGAGATCTTTCTGTGTAAGAAAGAGATCACAGCATGCATGGTTACTCACCGAAGTGCAATGATGATGGTGCTATCAAATCAATCACTGGAGTCATTTAAAGAAAAGCAAAATAGTTGAATGTAAAATATGAACACTTAAACAAATCAAACGTGTGAATTAGGTAGTGATTGTCTACCTAGTTGTTCACAGTTTAGATACGGATAGCTGTCTGCTGGTGAAATAATGCAAATCTCTCTCTCTTGCGATCCCGATAATACAAATCTGGAATGTAGAATGTTCCATATTTACCTGTGCTTGTTATATGGCACACATGTTCTCTATTTGCCCGTGCTTGTTAGGTTGAAAACATGTTCTCTATTTGCCTGTTCTTGTTATGTTGACACACATGTTCTCTATTTGCCTGTTCCTGTTCTGTGACCACACATGTTCTCTATTTGCTTGTGCTTGTTATGTTGACACACATGTTCTCTATTTGCCTGTGCTTGTTATGTTGACATACATTTTCTCTATTTGCCTGTACTTGTTATGTTGACACACATGTTCCCTATTTGCCTGTGCTTGTTATGTTGACACACATGTTCCCTATTTGCCTGTTCTTGTTCTGTGACCACACATGTTCTCTATTTGCTGTGCTTGTTATGTGGATACATATTAGTTCCATATTTGTATGCCCTCGTTATATGGACACACACAAGTACCCTATTTCTTCTTATTTTTCATATTCCCATTTTTCTATGATAAACAATTATATAGCACACTTTCTGATTAGAGTCAATGAACATAGATAGATTGTGCTGTTGTTTACAGTGAAGCTGCCATACTTTACACCTTTTAATCTAGCACATTTGATTTTATTATGATTTTTATTATGTTTTCTCTCCGTAACTGGTGACAATCTTCATACAGGCTGCCACCTGCAGTTATTCTTGGTAGAAACAGGTTATATTACAACCCTGGACACTGAAGTGTTATCCCTGAATGTGTTCTCTGAATTTGTGACTATTTACCTGAATAAAAATGTGTGTCTGCTTACCTGAATGAGAATGTGTGACTGCTTACTTGAAATTGTGATTGAGAAACTGTCTACTTGACTGTTTAACTGGGAAATGTCAAAGATGAAGAAATATAGAGAACGAAATGCATGTTGAAATACGAATCATTGATCTAACGAAAACCATGTAAGCAACAGATTTTAGATTCACATCAAAATGATTTCGTTAACAGCGATAAGAAGAGTCATACAAATTGTATACCGGAAACCAAGGTTAAGCCATCTCATTCCGATATTACTTTCAACTTACCTTTTACACCGGCAGTGTTTTTTCTTCCTAACTAACTAGACACACCCCGCCCAACCGAACACTTTGATTAGCTCCATTCATGATCATCTCCCGTGTTCTGACACCTTC
Source organism: Arion vulgaris (assembly GCA_020796225.1). Lineage (NCBI taxonomy): Eukaryota > Metazoa > Mollusca > Gastropoda > Stylommatophora > Arionidae > Arion > Arion vulgaris. The sequence goes on from CM036756.1 coordinate 15,086,967, forward strand.
TAACGGTTAATTTCATCTCTATGACAGACGAGTGAATTCAGCAGCATCCCACTCCCGCACTAATATCAGCTAGATTTCTCTTGGCAGAGCAATCCTAGTTTTAGCCCGGTTTACTTATCCTCACCTGAGCCTCCTCCTCCTCAACCTGGTTTGTGAACAGAGGTAGTCAGTTTGTCTTTGCTAAGCTAACTGGAGAACTGTAATCATTCTTTCTACGTCTTAGTTGATTTCTTGAGGCTACGAAATATGATATAGTACTTTCTCTTCATACACTACACGGTATGAGTTCTTGGTTACTTTTGACAGGTCTTCACCGAACGGCGTAATGCCATATCCATCTCTATCTTCTTCTTCCACTTCTTCTTCTCTCTCTCTCTCTCCTATCTATGCAATCAACAATACGCCTCAAAGGCTGATAATTATTCGGGATGCCTCCATAAAAATGGCTTTACCATATACAGCTAATAATAATACAGGAAATAATACATTAAGTGAACGTGGGTGAAGTTGTTGGGGGTTAGATGAAGTCTGAAAATGATAAAGTAATTGGATAACTATAAATGTCAACTCATCATCATCAAGTAGCTTGTCTCTTCCGGAACTTGGCTCACATGACAGCAGTCCTGAAAAAAATGTCATGGGCAAGTTGACCAGCGTCGGCAGCAGTCATTCTCAGATCGTCAATGACATCTTGCACCCATCGTCTTCTTGGTCTTCCTCTCATTTTTCTTCCAGGCACCATTCCCGCTAAAATTAGGCACTCGTGTCGTTTGATGTGTCCCAATTATTTAATTTTCCTTGATGTTATGCTCTTTAATAGCCAGCATACGTATAAATGTCAACTACTGCAGTTAAATATTTGAAGTGAAAGGTTAAAAAAACAGCACTTCTATTTATGGCCACATAAGCAGCATGCCAACACTGACACTATTCATATACACTGACACTTTGTAGGCACTATTGGCCGTTTGAGTTAGTGACCAATTTGTAATTTCCGTCTGAGCTACTGCGCAAGTACTTTGACGCGTGAACAGTTAGGTGACTGAACGCATATATGAGATCCAGAGTGCAGTAGGGTCGATACTAACCGGTTTTGTAAGTTTATCTAAGAAAGCTGGAGATTATTTCCTAGTCATGTTGCTCTTGAAATAATATACAAGCCCGCCTGCCAAGCGTGTTCGAAGCGCGTTGGACGACGGGTGACAAGCTCCCTGTGTGTGCGAGTTCAATTCCGCGTGCTGGCAGAAAAGCCACATGTTCTCCAGATTTACGATGTCCATGGCACCGAGCCGAAGAGCTGAAAGCTCAAGTGCTTCTGGATCGGAAAAACAAAATAATAATATACATCGTATCATATCATTCAGGTATTTTTTATTTTAGAACGAACTCCTGTCTTTATTATTGAATATACAACTTCAATGTCTTTGTCATTATCATTATATCGTGTTTTCGGGGCCATTCGAGCATGAAAATAATGGAACACGGCAACGTCGCTGTCACTGAGTTGACACTGACGAACATCCAACTTCACAACCTCGCGGTTGCCGTGGAAACAAACTGCTGCACTGCATTGCAGACTGAAAAGCTTGTAAGGATAAAGGGGAAGTAATCGACGCTAGATGATGGTAGTGGAAACGTTGCTGCGCTTGGCAAGACATTGGTTCGCACACAAGACAAACAATATCTCTGAGTGGCAGCGACTACACGAATTCTATGACGGACATCATGGAATGGAAACTGGCATAAACACCGTACAGCAGCTTCAAAGACAAGCGTGTCCAAAAACCTGCAGAAATGTTAGCACACCACGAGCTGGTTGATATAGCCAGAATTGCCTGGTATCGGCAAATACAATGTTTTTTGTTTAGGTAACCCAACCTGGAAACATCTGGGGGTAACGGAGAAAACAATATTGCATTGCCCTGAGTCGAACGGAGATATGTAACAAACAGATGACTGACTTGTCGTGTCAGTACAACCAATAGAAACATATCTGTCTCAAGTTCACCGATTGTGATCTCCGCACAGGATAATAATATAGAGTGAAAACTCTTAATTCCTGTAGCAAACGCGTTTATCTCAAATCGGATGATGGAGCATGTTCCTAACCCGAAACGGTCTCGCCGAGGCTAGGCCTTACTCATGCGCTTCTGTTCAGACCGTATACAAGTTCCAAGCAGTGGCTGAAATCTAGTCAGTAAAAGAGCAAACACAAGTTGGTGCCTGTATGAGAAGTTGATGCTCAGTGAGGATTCTGTCACAGAGTAGGGTGGCGAACCAGAATACAACCAAATACCGAAACTCGAATGCGCTAGACCGAAAGGTGCAAATATCACAGCTGTTCGGCTAACGCTGTGGACTAGCATCACAACATACTCCCGCTCTTCGATCACAACCACATCCAGGTCACAGAGATGTGCCAAAAAGTCATGTTAAAAGTGAAAGCAGAAGATGACAACAAAGAAACGTATTTTCTATTAGGAGAGATAGGTTTGATCATCTTTTACCTGTGGAATACATCCCGCTTATTTGTGCAATATATCCCGCTTACCTGTGCAATATTATATTTGTTTAAATTTCAGTATTTGTTACCAGAAAAATAGAAATGCTAGACCTTCTTAGCGCAGGGTACGAGCCCGGGTTATCATGTTCTGGAGACTATTGTTCAAAGTGCTCGATTTACCAGCTTCGTATAATGAATGTAAGCAGTTGCATAATTTAATACAAATATATCACTTTATAGCATAGAATATGAAAGAAACATTGACCAATACGATACAATATGACGTGAGTCATGAACAGTATATAATCTGATAGAATCATTCCTGGCAGCCACAAAGATATGATTTTTTGTTAGAAGAGTGCTGAGAATACCAGGAACTGCTGAGTGTTGACCATCTGAAAGAGGACATGGTAGCAACAGATCGAACGGTGGGGATGGGAGAGACATTTTGAACTGCTATGTCTATAAGCGTTTGTAATCAAAGGCTGGTGTAATACTAGTGTTCAGTTCATTACTCGTAGCTACTGCAATGCAAGTAGCACACATTCTGACCGCATTCTCCCCTAACATGAATGCTTGGCAGCATTTTGTCAGCGCCAGTCATGGCTATCTACACAAAACTCATATAAACGAAAGATAATTTGTGTACGTTATTTTCTATTAGTTCAAACTGTTTTTAGTTAATTCTTCTTCTTCTTTTGTCGTCACACTGCTACCGGGTTGTTGCCCAGTGTCGTGGTTTTCTGTTTTTGTCTTTGTTTTTGTCTTTGGTTTTGCTGTTCTGGTGGCCTGTGTGATTGTTATCTTTGCTCTTTCACAGGATTCTGCTACGCCATCTAACCATCTTTTCCGTGGTCTTCCTCTTGCCTTCTTTCCGGATGTTCTGTTGTAGAAAACTCTGTATACTGTGGAGTTTGGATGCATTCTTATTAAGTGGCTAAACCACTTCATTCTTTGTTTCTCTATGTAATTCAAGCACGGTTTTGTGCCAACTTTCTTTCTTATGCTGATAACAAAAATGTTCTAGCTCACATCTCTTCTACTTATGTTTACAAACAACAGATATTTCGTTTTCTTGTCTTTTATTTCCCCTACACTTTGGATTGTTTTGACGAGGTATACATTTGCTTATCTAGACATTTGCTTATCTAGACATATGCAGCTTCTGTTATATTCCGGTAAATATAAAAATACAATGCAAATATTATCTCAATATACCTAATATAAGCGCACTCACGCACGATCTTACACAGAAAGATCTCAGCGTCAGTGCACGACGAGGGTCCTGATGTAATTGAGAAGTTGTTGAAAATATTTGGTAGCAATTCCAAAATCTTTCTAATGAATGATATATATGCGCGACATATACATGAATATATGTCACAGTTAATAACTAGTCTATGCATATGTGTGTGATCAAATTGAATTATTTAGTTACACACATACGTACACAACGTGTACCATTCACCATCTTAACTTATCTCAGTATGTTTTCCCAACATTAGTTATATTAAGAAAGAATATTATCTGACATATTTGTAGTTTTACTTTGTATCCACCCCTCTCATCCTTCCCTTCCTGTTCTTCCTCTCATTCCTCCCCGGCGTGATTTATTTCGACATAGATGTGTATTATTATGTAACTGAGCTTGTAAATAATTGAAGCGCAAGCGACGTTAGCAGTTCCACATCATAAAGATGAAAGGTTCACATGGCAAAGTATTATCTCGCTAGTTGCCTAGTCTGACTATACTACCGGGTCAGGTCTATAGCAATCCGCTTAACGTCGGTTTAACATTGCTCGTATGATTGATCTGGCTATTTGCTACTGTGCCGGATTAATTACTGAGAAAAGAACCGGGTTGAAACAGGGAGGGGGGTGTGTTTGAAGGAAAGCTATAAGGAAGAAGGTATTGAAGTTTTTCTGGAAGAACTGAGGAAGTGGATAGATTGTAGGTAAACAGAAAGGTGTGAACGTTTTAAGATCTTTAGACTGGTTGATACCAGGAAGAGAAGGATCTTTCTTTCAGTTATACCGGATGGAAGAAGTACATCACTATTGACTTTGATCAAATCAGTAATTTCTACACAGAAGGTACTAGTGGTAGTTGCACTTCAGAAAGTGATCAGCAACTGAAGTGTGTTGTATGTAGACCAGATTTCAGGATTGTTGTATAGAGGGAAGTATTCTACTAACATAACATTGAAATACATTGTTTTTATAATCATAACAAAAATGACATACATTTTGTTTAAACTTGTTGAAATCAAGTGTTACAATTAATATCTTATCTTAACCACATTTGCTGCGTGAAGCGTCGTGGGGAGATTTAGTTTTCTATCTTGTGCCAGGTGTGTTGCGTTTGACGTCAGTCCATGCTTTCGCAGGGACTCTGAGATGTTATCTGTCCATCATGTTCTTGGCCTTCCTCGTGCTCTGCTCCCTGAGTGTCGGTTATTGTAGGCACGTGATGGTATAGTTAAACATGGATTCGTAACGTCGTGAGGTATATAAGACTGCATGCAAACAATTACTTGTATCCATCAGATACATTTCGTACAAATTAAACCTTAGTGTGATCACGAATTTTGGAACGAACTATAGTAAATGTGGTACCATTCTCATTAGATAGCCAAACCACTTGATTCTTTGCTTCTCGATGTACTGTGTGCATGGTATAGTACCAACGATGCTTCTGATATTCTCGTTTCTCACTTTATCTCTCCTTGTAACGTTGACAGATTTTCATAGACATCTCATTTCACATGTTGCAATCATTCTTTCTTGTGTTTTAGTCAGTGGCCATGTTTGGCACTGATAGCAGAGTGTTGGAATAAATATGCAGTTTATCAGTTGTCGTTTGACTACCATGTTAATGCTTGGATGTTTTATCATTTAATATCAGTTAGGTATTTATGCGTGTGAAAATATATAAATCGCCAAGCCCTTGAAGGTGACTCACAGAGCGCTCTATGATAACACTTGACGTCTATCATATGCTGTTATTTTGAATTGTGTCATGTCACACAACGTTTGTCAGATGTTGGCATCATTTGTTTGCTTGGGGAGTGACGACCTGTTCACACTTATGACATCCCGTGTAGATCACACTGCTGAAGGGGTATTGTAGTGAGGGAAAGGCTCATAAGAGGGACCGTAATGGTCCATACTGATGCCTATGTCACTCCATTATGCTGTCTACAATTCACACATTATGCTGTCATACACTTCACACATTTTGCTGTCATACAATTCACACATTATTGGTTATTGGTTACTAAACTGACGTCATTGCACTCCGGGCAGACCCATAGGTACTCAGTCTCCCCCACCAGATATAGAAGAGTATGCATGCTGATGGTTCCCGTGGCTCGCTGATTAAACACACCTTTCACTCTGCCTCTCAGGCATCCAGTTTGACTTGTACAATGGGTAACTCCAAACTGCCTAAATCGCTTGATCGATTCAACATCGATTTTAGTGTCCTCATCCAACAGTCATGAAGAAGAGACCGAAGAATATCCCCTTATCCATCTTCAACTCCCCAACAATCGATGCTGTTGATGCAAGCCTGTCCGCTCTCTCATTACTGTAAATACCTGTATGCACAGGACAGTATATCCACGTAAGCCACTGGAGGTTAGAAACTTCTATAGACAACATTCACACATTATGCTGTCATACACTTCACACATTATGCTGTCTTGCAATTCAGGCATTCTATCATACACTTCACACATTATGCTGTCATACACTTCAGACATTATGCTGTCATACACTTCAGACATTATGCTGTCATACACTTCACACATTATGCTGTCATACACTTCACACATTATGCTGTCATACACTTCACACATTATGCTGTCATACACTTCAGACATTATGCTGTCATACACTTCAGACATTATGCTTTCATACACTTCACACATTATTCTGTCATACACTTCACACATTATTCTGTCATACACTTCACACATTATGCTGTCTTGCAATTCAGACATTATGCTGTCATACACTTCACACATTATTCTGTCATACACTTCACACATTATTCTGTCATACACTTCACACATTATTCTGTCATACACTTCACACATTATTCTGTCATACACTTCACACATTATTCTGTCATACACTTCAGACATTATGCTGTCATACACTTCAGACATTATGCTGTCATACACTTCACACATTATGCTGTCATACACTTCACACATTATGCTGTCATACACTTCACACATTATTCTGTCATACACTTCACACATTATTCTGTCATACACTTCAGACATTATGCTGTCATACACTTCAGACATTATGCTGTCTCACTTCACATTATGCTGTCATACACTTCACACATTATGCTGTCATACACTTCACACATTATGCTGTCATACACTTCAGACATTATGCTGTCATACACTTCACACATTATGCTGTCATACACTTCACACATTATGCTGTCATACACTTCACACATTATTCTGTCATACACTTCAGACATTATGCTGTCATACACTTCACACATTATGCTGTCTTGCAATTCAGGCATTCTATCATACAGACATTATGCTGTCATACACTTCACCCATTATGCTGTCATACATTTCACATTATATTATGCTGTCATACACTTCACACTATGCTGTCATACACTTCCCACATTATGCTGTCATACACTTCCCACATTATGCTGTCATAAACTTCACCCATTATGCTGTCATACATTTCACATTATATTATGCTGTAATACACTTCACACATTATGCTGTCATACACTTCACACTATGCTGTCATACTCCAATTATGCTGTCATAAACTTCCCACATTATGCTGTCATACACTTCCCACATTATGCTGTCATACACTTCCCATTATGCTGTCTACCTTCCCACATTATGTTATGCTGCTGAAAACATGTCATGTTTGACTGTCCTACACATCCCATATATGCTGCTGCACACTCATGTTATACTGCTCAGTAACATCACCTGAGCATTGAGTGCCAGCAACATCACTCCAGCTATAAGTGCCAGCAACCTCAACTTTGAGTGCCAATCACATCACTTCAGCTATAAGTGCCAACAACATCACCTGAGCATTGTGTGCCAGTATCATCACTGCAGCTATAAACACCAACAACCTCAGCTATAAGTGCCAACAACCTCAGCTATAAGTGCGAACAACCTCAGCTTTGAGTGCCAACCAAATCACTCCAGCTATAAGCTCCAACAACATCACCCTAGCTTTGAGTTCCAATAACATCACTCCAGCTATAAGCGCCAACAACATCACCCCAGCTTTGAGTTCCAATCACATTACTCCAGCTATAAGTGCTAACCACACCACCTTGACTTTGAACAGCTATTAGATATTATTACTCACCACACCACTTCTACTTTGAGGTCCAAATTTACCTCAACCATCATTAGTATTGTCCAACTTATCCTATCACACTATTTCTATTTTCATTATGATGCCATCAAGAGTCTATACCTATGTCTATATGATATGTTTATGACATATTGTAATTTGCTAATGAAATATCAGTTATTTTAATACTTTTATATAACCCATCAGGTAATGGCTGACTGCTAAATATCCATTGTTTTGTTCATAGTTTTATCAAAGCTCCACATACAAGTCACTGCTATTTCCCGTTGACTTTTATTTCAAGATTCTGTCATCCATAACGTCCTGGACACAGATTGTATATTGACATGAAAAACTATTCATCTACTAACAGACCTGTGAGATTCAAAATATTGTATTTGTGTAGTCCATGATTAAACCAGTGTCTCTGGTGTGTGATATTAACAATATATCTATGTTGGGGCTTGACTTTGATTTGGTCATCAGGGATATTTGTGGCTAATTGGTTAAGTCTTTGTGGCTAATTGGTTAAGTATTTGTGGCTAATTGGTTAAGTATTTGTGGCTAATTGGTTAAGTATTTGTGGCTAATTGGTTAAGTATTTGTGGCTAATTGGTTAAGTATTTGTGGCTAATTGGTTAAGTATTTGTGGCTAATTGGTTAAGTCTTGCAATCCAAAGGTTATGGGATCTAACTCTTGACCATGCCGTTCTGTTCACTAGTGCATTTTTTTCCAGAGACCCTAGGATTGTTGTAGGAGCTATAGAGTTTGTGCTTTACTCTTGGCATATGGCGTGCCATTTCTGTGGCAAGGAACCAAGCCATATGGGGTAAAACCCGGTACAATGAAGTCAATCCTTCAGCATTAAAACCTCCTTTTTTCTATATTTTATAGAGGTGCTATATTTTTTCTTCTTCTTTATTTGTGATTATACTGCATGTAACATTTTTATTTCAGTAGTATTATATTTATTTGAAAAAGTATATGTGAAATTAATATATTTTGTTGTATTTTCAATTGTACTTTTCAGTTTCTTTTTAAAACAAAATTATTATTATTGTGTTTGCATCATTGATATTTTTATTTGTAATAATATATATATATATATTTTTTCACAACAGAATACTCCAGTTTCTATCCGCATTCCAGCACTGCAGCCTAAGAAGTCACAACACATTGCTACAGATTTAGGAGATGCATCATCAAATGATGACTTTATCAAGTTGAAGGCAGAAGAAAATGATAACTTTGGGAATAGCAGTTATTTCAACAGTTCTCTGATTTCTAATGAGATCACATTTCCAACACCAACATCTACTGAGAATATCAGTCATCTTGTAACACAATCACAGTCAAATTTTACTTTCACCTCAACTGGAAGCACAGATGGCAGCAATAGTAGTCAGGCTCCTACTTTATCATCATTACTTTTACCTGCAAACCAGTTGGAAACTTTAAATATTTCATCTCATCAATTCTCTAAACTGTCCAAACCAGTAAATATATCTTCAAGAAGCTTGTTTGCTGCTTCATCTTATCTTGATATCACAGACAGCAACCTGTTTCCGTTTGTTAAACATCCAGTCATCACACATGTCAAAGACGATCTGACAGCTTCTCCACATCATCAGACCAACGCATACATCATCCTTTACAAAAATAATAGACTGTTTCCAGTGATTCAGTCTGATCATGGTGACAATGCTTTCAGACAAGGAAGCTGGGCAGTGGTGACACCTGTCATATCTGTGTCTCTAGGTAAGTTTTAAAGGTAGTTTATCTATTTGACTTGTAATTCTAGAAATAAACCTAGAAATTTTTGTAATTATAAGAACAATTTTCTAACCAACACTATGTTACCAGGTGCCAAACATGGCCAATAACAGCAGCTAATGAGCGGAAATCATACTGACGGAGATGTGAATGAGGGACATTAACTCTTAGTGGACCAGTGTAAAGCCAAGTTTTACAAGTCATTTGTTTTTAGAAAACAAAAACACACTATTTTAGTGTGGCTCCTGGTAAAAAGGTGTCCAACCCAAAGCCATGTAGGGTGGCGTTTGGTCCACAAGGAGTTAAGAGACAAAAATTAGAAATGAAGAAATCAGAAGACCGTATGTGAAACCAGTCATGCAATTTGTAAAAGAACAACATGATTAAAGGGTTTGGACACCTGACAAGAATGTCCTGGTATCGTCTACCATAGAGAGCCACACGGAAAAAGTATAACAATTACAGATCAAGAGGAAAACCACACAAAAGATGGAGCGACGGCAAGAAGAGACTTAAGAAAATGAATAACATCTTACAAAGTGCTTTAGAACAAGCAAACACAAAATCACTTTAAAATCTCTCTTCCCCCATCCCTACCTCCCTCCCCAGCCTCTATAAAGAAGTAAATGGGGGAAGAGAAGAAGAATTCTAGAAACTTGATTCAAATATGTTCTAGTTTGCGCCGAGTGGTTACCGGGGCCCAAATTTGGGGTGTAAAGAATAGAACCACCGATACCTGCCACGCATGCCGTAAGAGACGACTAAGGAGGTTTGGCTAAAATCGGATGCACATGTCCTAAACGTAGAAATCTATGTGTTTAGGGGCCTACCAAACCAATGTGCAACGTATACATGCTCTTGGCAAAGATCAAACATATCACATAGAGTGATTAAAATTGGTTGTAAAGAACGAACGCAAAGTAGAAGTTCTAGTTTGAGGTTATAGAATTAGAGACGTGGATGAAGCTGATCGGATGTATTGTTCACATCCACTTTAATAAAGAAGAGAAATAAATGACATCATTTGACAGTAAGAAAAATATACTAATATTTTCTTCTAAATAACAGAAAGTGTTATTAATAATAACAAACCTTGTTTCATTTCCCAGGTGCACAGGTGCAGAATCTATCAAATCCAGTTGTGATTACATTTGAAATAGCAGATACTAGAAGTCCTCTGAGAGCTGCTTATTATGATTTTGAACATATTAGTAAGAAATATTTCATTTTATTTTTGTGCTTGTATTTTCTTATTTTTCTTATTAAAATGAAGTTGTTGTTCAGAAAGTAAAATATGAAGATGTGAGGTGTAGATTGATTATTTGAATTTGTAAAATAACACATACAAACTGGTACAGAAGAACATAAACAAAAAACTTTGTTTGAATCCCAGAGAGGGGTTGCCGATAGCAAAGTTGATAACTCTCTGCGTTAGTGACCACATGTAGTAGAAATTCTTGGAGGTCGAGGCCAGCCTGGACTGAAATAATTAGGTGAGCATTGGACTACAGGAAATCCTGATCATTTACTTGTAGATTTAAATTACAAGTACTTCTGAAGTTGAAGTAAGGCTCGCCTGAGTGACGAGGGACACTCTCTCTCTCTCTTTGCCTTTTACCCCAGATTGGGGCATAGGCCCTCAACCAACTCATGCCAAGTCTTCCTATCTCTAGCTACACTCTCTCTCTCTCTCTCTCTTTGCCTTTTACCCCGGATTGGGGCATAGGCCCTCAACCAACTCATGCCAAGTCTTCCTATCTCTAGCTATCTCCTGCAGCTCCCTCCAGCTCTTCTTTATATTGTTGATCTCCGCCTCCAAATCTCATCTCCATGTATTTCTTGGCCTCCCCTTCTTTCACTGTCCCTGCGGGTTCCAGGCAAGGACCCTTCTCGTTATATTCCGCACCGGTTTTCGCAAAGTGTGTCCTATCCAGCGCCAGCGTCAACGAGGGATACTAGTGATAAGAAAAACAAGTCTTAATGCAAAAATCAGTCAGAGGTGCCATATTACGCGCTAGAACTACGCCTGAATTCATAGCGGGCGAACAAAGAAAGAAAATGATTACAGTAGTCTAGAGAGAGCAATACTGGAGGACATGGTTCCTGGAAGGTGAGACAGGGAGCAACCAAAAAGTTTACTGGGAACAGGACATTAAAGAATTCTTGAACACAACAATGGAGAAGACTAGAGAACTAGCTAGATATCAAGAGTCCTTTATCGAACTGTGGTGTGCACGAATATTCTACAAAGGACATGCTACTTTATGAGACTATGGACAATATCCAGAATAGTTTATCAACTCCTGTAGTAGTTTGTTATTAATTGAATCTGTTATGTCAATCTGTATTCACCTGTTTATCTAACAGATGGCGATGGAGGATGGAGATCTGATGGGTGTGAGATAGTACAGCGAAATGGCAGCCTTATTACAGTGCGGGTGCAGCATTTATCAAATTTTGCTATTTTGCAAGTAAGTTGCTCTGGTTTTATTAGTTTGCATTCGCTCTAGAATAACCATTTATAAAAAACTTTTTGTAATTATTGGATTTGAACCAAAGAGCATGTACGTTGCATTGTGGTTTACAGCGATTAAACATGGTTGGTAGGGTGGGGGAAACATCCATTAATTGCTCAGTGACCGACTGTTGGAAGGTCACTGAAACTGCTGTTGAACCTTTCCAAAAATGTAAGGAGTTTGGAGTCATATGTTTTACAAGTAGAACTGGATGCACAAGGAGCAGAATGAGGAATGTGTTAAATCAGAGGGCCACATGAACTGGCAGAATGTAGACACTTTGATATCTCATGGGCTTAGGCGACAGAGCACCGATAGGTCTGCCAAGAGTGTTATAATGTTAGTTTGGTAACCAGTAACCAAACCAAGCTGCAATATTTTGTATCCTTAGATCCAAAACACCTGCTTCTATCATGACTGCAATTTTCTTAGCTGTTTTTCTTTTCTTTTTACAAAATGAAAACCCCAGGATAATAAAGACATTTTGAGATATTAAAAAAAGACATTGTGAATCATTGTTTCAGTTATGGCCATCATATTAAAGAATCATTTTATATGTTAATTAACAGGAATGATACACATCCATGCTTAATTTCCCATTTGATCTACTGTAAAGTTTCTATCTGTTTGCCTGCTGTTATGGCTGCTGTTTGCTGCCTACTATTTCTTAATGACTTAAATCTTTGCTGTCAACGTTGATGTCTTTCTAACATTCTGGTAAGATCCTGATGGTTACTTTTGGTGTAATCTATAAAGTACATTTCTAAATGTGTTTTTTAATTTCTATTGCTCTCTCTCTCTCTCTGTTAGTTTTAATATATATTTGCAAAGCTACTACTCTTATCTCTGAGAAACTAACACCATTTTATGGTATTACTCTGCTTGTCCACTTTCCATTATTGTTCTTAGAAGTTTCTTATGATAAGTATGTGATATTACAATGCTGTAACAAGTCTCATTTAATTCATAATGGTGATATTTGTATGTTTTCTAATGTTATTATTTGTTGATCTTCAGGAAACCTCATATGTACACAGACAAGCATTTACCATGGAACCTGTCATTTATGTTGGCAGTGGAGTCTGTAGCTTGTGTTTGTTGCTTGTTATCACCACTTTCATTGCATGTTTCCGTAAGTTTTGCTGAGTTTTTCTGTTGGTTTTTTTCATTTTTGTTGATGATGTTTAGTAATCTGCTTTTATTTTAAGATTTGGGATAATTTTTACTTGAGCACAGACATAAAATAACTATTGCAACAGGGAGTACATATTCTAAGAATATGATTTTGATCAGAGAAAAAAATGTTCTGCTTAGTATAGAGACTCATGTCTTTGTTGTACAAAGTATTTGTTGCATAATATACCTTTAATTTTCTGAAATGTTGCCGTTCCCTGGTCAGATCAGTTTAGTAAAAGTATTCATTCAAAGATAACAATCATTTTACAAACATGCAGACAATGTTATACTATAAGGCAGGCGTAAATGGACCAGACAGTGTGCCTCAAAGAGCAATGTTACTCCAATACAGTGAATACAAAGCAAAAAGCCATTCACACAAAAGTTGAACATCAAAGATAACAGAGGTGGCAAAAAAACACTGTTTATGAAACGCACACAAAGACCTGTTCTAGAAATCTCTTCTTATCCTGACTCTGTAAGGCAAAACATGATTGGAGAGAAGAAGATGATAAATGGTTAATAAATTCAATATGTGCGAGTTAGTGTGTCATTTGATTCTGATTCATGTTTACTTGCAGATCCATTGGAATTCCCAAAAAGGTCAAGCATGCAGTTGTGAATATATGCATCAGCACTTTGATACTGATGATTGCTTTTATATTTGGTATCAACCGCACAGAGACTGAGTTGCCGTGTCAGATTTCTGGCATCTGTATTCATTATCTCACAATGTCTGCAGTATTTTGGATCACAATTACATCGAAGTATGTGACACATGGCATGTTGAAATTGATATTTTATTTTGTGTTCTTTCTAATGGTGTAGAAACTTATGATGGTCTCTATGGCGAAGTGGTTAAGACATTTGCCTGACGTTCTGAAGGTTGTAGATTCGAATCTGAGCCGAGTCACATGTGCAATTTTTCCCAGAGATCCCTAGGATTTTTGCTGGAGGTACGGAGTTTGTGCTTTGTGCAACACTCTCGACAGATGTGGGGTTTCTATGGCGAAGTGGTTAAGACATTTGCCTGATGTTCTGAAGGTTGTAGATTCGAATCCAAACTGAGTCACATGTGCAATATTTTAGGGAGATCCCTAGGATTTATGCTGGGGTACAGTTTGTGCTTTGTGCAACACTCTCGGCAGATGGCGTTCCATTTCTGCCAGGAAGGACGGAGCCATATGTGGAAACCCGGTGCAATGAAGTCAATCGCCTTGACAAACTTTGATATCTGTATAGAAGTTTCTGCTTTGTAACTTTTACAAACAACTTATTTATATATAAGTTATCAGCAGCACTAGAAACACCCTGTGAAGGATGGTCACAGGCTGAGCAAGGTGGAGAGATTTTGTTGTTATCATACAATACACCATAAAGAGTGTCAGCCATTGACTGCATTGTTGGTCTACCAACCAAGGAAAAGTAGAAGTTTAACTCATGCTGTCATCTTTCTTATTCGTTAATGTCTGTTACAATTGTTAATGTCAATTTTTATGTCTTGTTAGTACTAAAGAGCATAAATGTGTGTGTGTGTGTGTGTGTGAAAGAAAATGAAGTAATAGGAAGAGAAACATTATAACAGTTTGACAGAATGCACTGCCATGTTATGAAAGAGGAGAAGTTGGAGATCCATTACAAATAACCGTGTATGTGGACGTGTATGTGTACACGTAATAACAAAGTACTGTAGTTTTACAAAAACAATGACAATACATAGCAACATTTCAACCAAAAAGGCCTTTATCAAGCACAGGATACAACAAAAGTGATGAATGTCACAGAACACCACATATAGACTTTGACAAAGATATTACAATGGTTAAAAAGGAATGAAAATATGAGACTAAAAACGAATAACGAAATGAATACCGAAAAACTAGAAGTGGAAAAAGAAGAGAAACAATAAAAAAATCAAGTAAATATATGACTCATGTGAATGGCATATAGCTCATCTGATCATATTTTAATGTATAAATACTTTCTTGTATGTCTTGTACCAGTTCATTATGAAATATCCACTAAGTATGAAACCATGATAATACCGATACTGAAAATAATCATGATTTCTCACTTCTCCTTCTCCACACTTTCAGTATAATTTACAAGAAGTTCATCAAAGCAAGTAGACAACCAGAGCCTCCACCAGAACTTGTTCCAATGCCACTACCACCTAAACCAATATTGCAGTTTTACTTTGTGGGCTATGGAGTGCCAGTCATTATCTGTGGAATAACAGCAGCAGTCAAGCTCAAATCTTATGCTGATTCACAGTAGTAAGATCATATTGTTATCTTTAGTAGAGTACTTGTAGTTTATGTAACCTCAATGTTGATTTTATCACATGGCTAATAGATTTCATTTCTCTTTCATCCATTTGTAAAAATTGAAATTTAAGAGTTATTTTATTAATTATTTGAGAGCAGCGATAGCATAGTGGTAAATGAACTCTCTTCTTAGGTCCATGGTCCAGGCTCAGTCCCACAGGAGGGATGACATTTTTCCGAATGTAATTGTTCTCAGGCTGATCCAGCCTTAATTGGGCATCAGAAAAGCACTGGAAAGTAAATGTGGCGTCATAGTGTTGACCCTATCACTCATCGTGTGCTGATGGTCAAGGAAAAATATGAGCCTAACATTGTATGCCCAATATTCCTCGTGGTATTGAAAAATGGTTCCTTTACACACTAACTTTTGTAGGTTTTTTTACTCTTATGTTCTAAATGTTTTATGTTAGCCGCAAATATGTGTAAATATGAAGAGAGATTGTAAAAGACAAAAATTATGACGAAATTTGTATTTACATTATAATATTAAGTAAGAAGGGAGTGGCAATAGATGGATCACACGTTTTGACCAACCCCTACCAGTGTTATCAGAAAATCACTGTCATAGAATCCCCAGAGAACAAGAGGAGTGGGTAGGTCAAAGTGCAGCATAAAAGTGGTATATTTGTTGATATTGGAAGAACAAGGAACAGTTTGAGAGAATTGCACAGAATATAACTATTTGGTGGAAGAACAAGGAACAGTTGATTGGTGACCTATATGTACCCCTTAGTGATGATAATGACAGAAGAAGACCTATTAATTATTTGGTCATGTTTTTAAAACTGTTGTCAGCCACAGTTGTTCATCTTGTGCTTCACCACATCTGTGTATCACATCTGTCTCAAATTTGTTTAGACACACTACAGTACTATGTTTCATATATTATGTGCCAATATGCATATTTGCTCAAATCATAATTTTTGTGTAAACCTCATCCTCAGCTGCTTCCTGGAATGGGATCCCAGCCTTGGTGCCTTTTATGCACCAGTTGCTCTGCTGGTGGCCTGGAACCTGGTGCTGTTCATGCGAATCTCTTGTGTTGTGAGATCAGTTTCAGAAACTGACAGTGAGGCTGCTAATGAAAGTGACCATGAGATTCACACCAACGAAATTGAGCTTGTGCCATCACAACCTGACACAACCACCACACACAACATTGGTACAGATAACGCTAACAATAATAACAACAACAATGGCAGCAACAACTCAGGCAATGGTTACCGAACAAGGTACAGTAGGGCCAGCAGTGATGATGACGATGATGAGGAGGATTATATTTCTGTGAAAAGTATCCCAGATCAAGAGCGGAGACCTCTAACTCAGCTTAGATCCTTAGTAGCTATTCTGTTTCTATTTATCGTCATGTGGATGTGTGGAGCATTAGCCATAGCTAAACCATTTCATCTCATTATTCCACACCAGGGAGTTGTCTTCAGTTATATTTATGGACTCATGAGCTCATTCTTTGGAATTTTCATGGTGTCTTATTTCTGCATCACTCGAAAGGACTCTTGGATAAGTTGGAAACATGTAAGTGGATGCACCCCACCAGAACCATACACTCCACCCACTGAAGTAGTTCCAGAAATGCCTACTGAGCTTTCTTCTACTTCTCCTCCACCTCAGGCCAATGGCAGTGCTGTTAAATCTAACAGTAACTCTAATTTGTCAGTGTACTCACAGAAATCATCCAACATCATGAAAGCTTACAACATGAAAAACAACAGCAATAGTAAGCTGTCAAACATAAACCTCATCATGCCAAGCTCTTCTGAAACTTCTGCAGCAGCAGCAGAAGATAATTTTCCAAATTTTTATAATCCTCGACAAAATGGCGCTGCCAAGAAGTTTTGGCAAAAGAACAGACATCATAGCAAGATCATGAATAAAGATATTAATAGGGATTTGAACAGTAGTTTCACAGATAACATATCAGCTGTTGAGTTTGATCAGCACAGGCATGATACCAGTAGTGATGGCAACACGCACCTTAGTATTGAAATTCAGATTCAGGCTAAGGATAAAATGGGATCATTTTCTGGTTCCAAAGAAATACCAGTTCATGTGAATAATTATCATCAGGTCAATTCTCAGAATTACCTGGGTTCATGTCTTGGAGCTGTATCAGTAGAACACAACAGCCAAACTTTAGGAAAGAGGTTGACTCAAGATACAGATCAGACTGCTAACTCACATAACCTGCAAGTCAGTCATAGTGGACTGAACTCAAACTTACCTCAACATCAGCGATCACCCAGTGCTGGTTCTTTAGGAGCTGGTGTTCATCCTAGTGCATTCACCCCTGTACAGCCACGCAGCAGTAATAACCTGTCTCATCAGAGCAAGCCTGTGGGAGAAGTAGACCAACAACATCAAGATGGACATATAATGAGGAGTCAATTTACATCTTCTCAAATTTATGAAATGGATGGGCAGAGTCAAGGCACTGAAGCAGGACAAAGACCACCCAACCCTGGTGTAGCTTGGAATCCACTGCACTGTAATCTGCCTCCAATGCCTAGTCATCCCACAGCTTATCCATTCACTGCACCACAGTCTGCACACTCCCAACAACAACATTACCCTTTTGATTATGGAGGTTGTTCCACTTCTTTGCCAGTGAACCCACACATATTCAGTGTGAACCAGACTCGGCCTTTTGGCCTGCCCTCATCACAGTTTGGTCAACAGCAGGCTCACATGCCCTCTTTCAACATCCCCCCATCCCCATATCTTGTTCAGTCTCAGACTAGAGGGACTGTCCAGTCTAAGAGCCCTGCTTCCAACAGCTCACATGTACAATCTACTCGCAAACAGTGCAACTCTGGCATCAGCTGGCGTCCTGTTTCTGGTGGGGATAGTTCAGACAGTAGCAGACCTCGACAGAAACGGACTAATCCTGGTGTCAGAACAGTTACATATGCCCCTCACAGCCCAGTTCAGTCAGACAGCCAGGCATATGAGCCACGACACACAACAAATCAAAATGTCAAACGAGGAACTAATAAAACTAGATCAGTAGATTCAGAACACCACTCAGATCCTACACACAGAAAGAAGCATCATAGGCCTGATAAACATTCAAGAAATAAGCTCACACACAAACAGAGATCTCTTGGCTGGGAGGAACAATTTAAAGGTCGTCCATCAAAAGTGAACTATGTTTATGTGAATCACATGTACAGAGACAAAGTCATGCATAAACTCATCAAACAGGCTAGCGAAAGTGATGACTTGGCTAAAAGCTTTTGGTTGCCAAGGTCTGCCAGCGAATATGAGCGTCTAACACAGAAGGGTTTCTGTAACGTGGCTGATGACAGTAGCTCAACCTCAGTTGATGAGGATAGTCTAAGTGATTATGTGTGGGTTAGACAGAGCCCAGGTTCAGATTTCAGCAAGAAAGAAACAAGTGTATAGGTATATCTGAGTAAAATCTGATAATGTATTGTCAGTTCTGATATCTAGTAAAACTTGTAGAACACAAGCTAAAGTAATTAAAAAACAAAAATAGATACAAAGTAGAGACACTAACAGGCTTACGAAATGGAGGATATGCATTTAACAAAAGAAGAAATAAAGACCTGTGCATGCATAAGAACCACATTTGGTGGGGAATTAATGCTCATTAGGTTAGTGTTTAGTGAAGATTATTATCACAGCACTCCGTACAGGTACATAGGTGCTCTGATCTTCTCAACATCATCTATACGAACTGCATCTTTTATGGCATTGATGATGCACTATCCAATGACTCCTTCCTCAATCACTGCTACATCTGCCAGGTGTTCTGCACTCTCATTCCCATGTACACTTGCATGCCCTGGTACAAAAATAAAAGTTAACTGGGTTATTCGGGATTTGCTGACTGTGACAAGTCATTCCTGTCTTTTACAGCCAGTCGGAATTTTTTTGAGCATATTCATTGAGTCTCTCAATTGTCCCACATGTTTTAATTTCTGTGTACGCAACCGCTTCAGAGCCGAGGTTACCATTTTGATCTCCATTGTGAGGCTGTTTCTAGTCACAGCAAAGACATTGATGTCCTACGTGACAGTTTTGCATCTCTAGCTCGCATTAAATGCCCATGTACTTTGCTTTCCTCAAAGCACTGAGCCATCAGTGTATGCCACATTGTTGGCATCTACCATTGCCATGACCTCTGCTTATACTCTAATAGGAACTTGTCCTGCACAGCTTCTGTCAAGTAATGTACATTAGGTTATTTGTCCACACTTAACCTTGCATTCTTTTATCTCTTACCTCATCTGAAATATCCGGTAAGATAGATATATATATATATATATATATATATATATATATATATATATATATATATATATATATATATATATATATATATATATATATATATATAAAATCAGTCAGATGCGTCACACAAGGTGCATTGATTACACCTGAATTTGTAGCGGGGTAGCACAAGAAGAACAACAACACTGTTTATATTACCTCAAACAGTTCATTGTTATTGGGAACATTTTGTAAAGATAAGCATTAGATCTCATAATGATAGCAGACATAGGACACGGTTAACTCTTAGTGGACCAAGCGCCACGCTAAGTGGCGTTGAAGTGGACGCTTTTACATTCCGCCACGATAAGTGGCGTTAGTTATAAAAACGTGAAAGCGCTTGTAAAACGTGACTTTACCCTGGTCCACTAAGAGTTAATCTGAAACATCTCTCAGTTTAAATATTTTTGATGTATTAAGTCCAGTAACTACTAATCTTTTAGTATATCAATCTATGGTCATTAGACCAGTTTGTTGAGTGTTTTAATACGAAGGTTCTTTTATGAAACGTGTATCTTTTCATCAATTTTGTTTTGTGTTCATTTTGTAATGTGAATGTATGATAATGTACATAAAAGTGATGGTCTAGATTACTCTAGATTCAATATTTTCTGTGACAGATTGTGTGATCTACGTGCTGCTGCGATGTAGATTGACCTGACTCAGTGTGGCTGACTAGAATGCTTATTTTGTTATGACCACAGCACTCTTACTTTCAGTTTTTTCATAATTATGAACCCTATCAGCGTGAGCGTCTGTAGCTCAAGCGGTAGTGAGCTCGATCATAACCTCAGCACCTGGTTCAAACTCCACGATGGGCAAGTTTGGAAGCAAATTAGTTTTCGTGGGATTTTTGCAAAAGGTAAAAATATACCTCACCGTTCAGAAAGCAACGGCAAACTACTGAACATATAAGTGGTGCCTAGAAAATCGACTCATTTACTGTTGTTGATGGCTACATCCTGTAAAGGATATGCCACAATTTTTTTTTATGGAGCTTCTGGCTAAATGGATTAGAGCACGGGCTCCCATTTGGGAGCTCCAGGTTTGATCCCTGGTAATGCCAAGGAGTTTTTTTTATGTCGGGAGCATAATGAAAAATCATAACCTGAACAATTTTGTGGTGACAGCACTAGCCGTGCGGCCAATAAATTCCTCAGGCTCATGCACCCCCTGTCCTACACTGACCTAAAAAGAGGTAACAGGCAGTAAAGACAGTTTAAAAAAAATATGAACTCTTATCACTACTGTAAAACTGAAGAAAACCAGACATAAGTTAAATGTCTCCAATTTATTCATTTATATGTAAAAATATAACTTAAAACAGGAGAGAAGTAGAAATCTGTTTAACTCTTTCCACATGGAGTTATTTCCTCAATTTTTCAACAGTTAATTCAAGGAAGTAATTTAAAAAAAAAAATCCAACTACTCGTCAATAAATTAACATATATATATATTATTATATACTAAATTGAAGAAAACTGGACAACCTAACAGAATAATAAGGTTAAAAAGTACTAGAAGTAAAATAGTAGAGTAAAACTAGGAAGACTTCTTGTAAGAGAAGTAACTCCATGGAACAGTGTACTGCTAATGTCGTTCAACGGACTTCTGCTGTGGTCCAGTGTGCGGCAAAACGCATGGAAAGAGTTAATTATATCAAACATATTTTTAAACAGATATTAAGACTTCTGTCAAACTGAACAAATGACGATCAGAATTGAAAGCACTTTGATTTATCCAGTATAAACAAATGTTTTATAGTACAAATGTAACAAATATGGATTAGATTGAAATCATTAATCAACATCCTGAATCCGTCTTCTGTCGTGGTTATTCCCGAGATGTCTACTTTCACAATGATCTTCTCCAGCCCTTTGTGTCATTTTTATATATTGTGAAAAACTAGATATTGGAAATTAAATAATATTTTCCTCCGATTTTAATCACATATTTTTGTTATCTAGGGCAGTTAGAAATTTACTGTGTCTATGATGTCTTTCATATAGGACTATCTTGTATCCTTCTTTTGATAAAGACCTTGAAACGTCACTGTGTCTTGTTATTATGCTGTGTAAAACTACCTTTCTTTGTGATTTATTATTTTTATAGGAAGTTTCACCACAGCAGTTTTTCAACACCTATTTATTTCAATATGTTCCATACTGCAATATTCTACACAAACTTTTGTAACACTGATAGTTGATAAATATACTAATATCTAGATAGATTTAACATGGCGACTATTTGAAAAATATGAAACAAGTTATACATTATGAAATGTATTATTGTCCAAAATGGACAGTGTAATTGCCAAACAACAAAAACATCCAGTTAATTTTTGGGGATATTAGTAGATAAAAATGCAACAATTTTGACTGAGTGTCCGTCACTACCTCTGAAGTCGGAGAAGGCATGCCTATATGGCAGGGAGCGCTGATAAGGAAAGCAGGTCTTTACGCAAAACTCAGTCAGAAGCACCATACCAGACTATGCCAGAATTCATAGCGGTTTTCATTTGAGTTTTCATTTTTTCGTTGTATCATGGTTGTAAAGTTTGTACGGATGAAATGTCACTTTGAGTATCTCACATTTTACAAGAGCAGCAGCAACAACAGACATTATACTATTGTTTCATTATTTTATATCTATTCTGTTCACTGTGACTACTTCTCACCTGACCATGATGAACTGATAACTTCTCACCTGACCATATTAAATTGATAACTTCTCACATGACCATATTAAATTGATAACTTCGCACCTGACCATGATGAACTGATAACTTCTCACATGACCATATTAAATTGATAACTTCTCACCTGACCTTATTAAATTCTTCTCACTTGACCATATTAAATTGATAACTTCGAACCTGACCAAATTAAATTGATAAATTCTCACCTGACCATGATGAACTGATAACTTCTCACCTGACCATATTAAATTGATAACTTCTCACATGACCATATTAAATTGATAACTTCGCACCTGACCATGATGAACTGATAACTTCTCACCTGACCATATTAAATTGATAACTTCTCACATGACCATATTAAATTGATAACTTCTCACCTGACCATGATGAACTGATAACTTCGCACCTGACCATGATGAACTGATAAGTTCTCACCTGACCATATTAAATTGATAACTTCTCACCTGACCTTATTAAATTGATAAATTTCACCTGACCATGATAAACTGATAAATTCTCCATGACATATTAAATTGATAACTCCACCTGACCATGATGAACTGATAACTTCTCACATGACCATATTAAATTGATAACTTCTCACCTGACCTTATTAAATTCTTCTCACTTGACCATATTAAATTGATAACTTCTACCTGACCATATTAAATTGATAACTTCAACCTGACCAAATTAAATTGATAAATTCTCACTGACCATATAACTGATAACTTCTCACCTGACCTATTAAATGTCTTCTCATGACCATATTAAATTGATAACTTCACCCGACCATGATGAACTGATAACTTCTCACCTGACCATATTAAATTTATAACTTCTCACATGACCATATTAAATTGATAACTTCTCACATGACCATATTAAATTGATAACTTCGCACCTGACCATGATGAACTGATAACTTCTCACTGACCTATTAAATTGATAACTTCTCACCTGACCTTATTGAAATTCTTCTCACCTGACCATATAAATGATAATTCTCACCTGACCAAATTAAATTGATAAATTCTCACCTGACCATGATGAACTGATAACTTCTCACTGACCATATTAAATTGATAACTTCTCACTGACCATATTAAATTGATAATCTGCACTTGACCATATTGAACTGATAACTTCTCACCTGACCATATTAAATTGATAACTTCACCTGACCATATTAAATTGATAACATTTCACCTGACCATGATGAACTGATAACTTCTCACCTGACCATGATGAACTGATAACTTCTCACCTGACCATATTAAATTGATAACTTCTCACCTGACCATATAATGATAACTTTCACCTGACCATATTAAATTGATAACTTCTCACATGACCATATTAAATTGATAACTTCGCACCTGACCATGATGAACTGATAACTTCTCACCTGACCATATAAATTGATAATTCTCACCTGACCATATTAAATTGATAACTTCTCACCTGACCATATTAAATTGTAACTTCTCACCTGACCATATTAAATTGATAACTTCCACCTGACCAAATTAAATTGATAAATTCTCACCTGACCATGATAAACTGATAAATTCTCACTGACCATATTAAATTGATAACTTCTCACATGACATATAAATTGATAACTTCTCACCTGACCATGATGAACTGATAACTTCTCACCTGACCATATTAAATTGATAACTTCTCACCTGACCATATAAATTGATAATTTCTCACATGACCATATTAAATTATAACTCGCACCTGACCTTAATTATAACTTCTCACCTGACCAAATTAAATTGATAACTTCTCACTGACCAAATTAAATTATAACTTCTCACCTGACCATATTAAATTGATAACTTCTCACCTGACCATATTAAATTGATAACTTCTCACCTGACCTTATTAAATTCTTCTCACCTGACCATATTAAATTGATAACTTCTCACCTGACCATATTAAATTGATAACTTCTACTTGACCATATTAAATTGATAACTTCTCACCTGACCATATTAAATTGATAACTTCTCACCTGACCATATTAAATTGATAACTTCTCACCTGACCATGATAACTGATAACTTCTCACCTGACCATATTAAATTGATAAACTTCTCACCGCCATATTAAATTGATAACCTCACCTGACCATGATAACTGATAAAATTCTCACCTGACCATGATGAACTGATAACTTCTCACCTGACCATATTAAATTGATAACTTCTCACCTGATCATATTAAATTGATAACTTCTCACCTGACCAATAACTTATCTCACCTGACCATATTTAAAATTGATAACTTCTCACCTGACCTGATCAATTTCTTCTCACCTGATCCATATTAAATTGATAACTTCTCACCTGACCAATTAAATTGATAACTTCTGACCATGATAAATGTAAATTGATAACTTCCACCTGACCATGATAAATTGATAACTTCTCACCTGACATATAAATTGATAAATTCTACGTCTGAACTTTCACTTGACCATGTTAAATGATAACTTCTCACCTGCCTAGTTAAATTATTATACTCTGTTCACTGACCACCTAATAATATGATAATTTCATGACATATTAAATTAGACAACTTCTCACCTGACAATATAAAACTTCTCACTGAAATAAATGATAACTTCTCACTACCATGACAATTTATTTTCACCTGACCATATTAAATTGATAACTTCTCACCTGACATATTAAATTGATAACTTCTCACATGACTATATTAAATAAACTTATACCAAAGTGAATGATGAAAGAATAAAATGATTTAAATCTGATATCTGTAAACAATTTATACTTGATAATTTCTTTCTATATATATAAACTGATAATAAATTCTTCACATGACCATATTTAAATTATAACTTGACCTAACATATTATAATGAAATTCTCCCTGCCTACCCCACAGCCGACTTTATTTATACTCACATACGTGAAAGAACTCTCACTGACATAGTTATGATAATACTGTTATTTATTGATATTCTCATCATTTTATTAAATTGATATCTCACTGACATATATATTTTGATAAATTCTCCTTGACCCAATAAATTGATAATTCTACTTTACCATGATAATTGATAATTCTCACTGTCCCTATTAAATTGATAACTACTACATACCCACCTGACCTTAAACGAATTAACTTCTCACTGACCGATAAATCTGATAACTTCTCACTGACCATGATCAATTGATAACTTCTCCTGATCAATTAAATTGATAACCTTCTCACCTGACCAGTAAATATAACTTCTCACCTGACCAAATTGAAATTGATAACTTCTCACCTGATCTATTGCTAGGTCAAATTCATAACTTCTACTCTATCCTGACAACTTATATTGATACCTATTCTGTTTACTGTTGCAACTTTTCACTTGACCATGTTAAATGGATAACTTCTCGCCTGGCTTTGTTATGTTGTACCTACTCTGTTCAGCTTGATAACTTCTCACCTAAAATATAGATAATTTCTCAATTGAAATATAGACAACTTCTCACCTGAAATATAGACAACTTCTCAGTTGAAATATAGACAACTTCTCACTGACTATGTTATGTTAATACCTACTCTGTGAAATTTTTCAGCTAGAACACAGCTTCTCACCTGACTATGTTATGTTGTATATGAATGTATAACTCTATATTGGACTAGACAACGACAGTCAAACTATATACCAAAAGTGAATGATGAAAAGAAGAAGTAAAATAGTTTTACAAATTCTGTTATTGTATTTTGTAAAACAACTTTACTACTTTGTGCTTTCATGTTTGCTATATATATAAATGTATAATAGCTTTCCTTGCAATGTTTCACCTATATCAAAATATCATATATTGAAAATATTATAATAAATTCCCTTCTTCCTGCCACCCCAAAACAGCCAGATCTTTATTTTTATATCTTACAATTACGGGTGAAAGAACAATCTTTTATGACAATACTGTTGTACATGATCATTATGAGTTTGTTAGTTTTTCTTTTGTTTTTACTTATTACAGTACATCTATTTGTTTCTAAATTGTATATTCATGATATATATAGTGTTTGGTATTGATTGTCTTTGGACCCATATAAGCATTATTGTACTTTATATGAACTATGTATTCTATTTGAACTTCATAAATATGATATAGTACTTTACAATTAAAATAATTGGTATATAAATTTGATAACCGGTTCAAGATGGTGAGAATGAATATCTAGTTGTGAAAACTGTTGTTAAAGTTGTCAGTTTGCAAATGGATATATATTATATATATATATAATATAAAATATATACTGTATGCTTTTATTTGCTTAATAGCTTCACTTCTTCCCTGGATTATAGAGGTTGGAAAATTATGTTAATTAAATCAAAGAAAATCACAGTTGGGGGATGTAATAGGACTTCTCCATGGTGTAGTGGCTGTCTCCTTACTGATTCATAGTTTTATCTGATCACACTCAGGTCAACCTCACACACTTCTAATTTCTCAGCGAGTGTTCGAGACTAACCATCTCACAAGTATTTATCATCAGAGACAGAAGTAGAAATTTGTAAACAAAATATAATTGGTAAATTTGAAGTAAAAACAGAAATGTCTGCTTTTGAAAAGTAAGACTTAACTCTTAATTAACTTGTTGATTTGTTAATGTTGATATGAATATCTTTGCTTGTTTGTGCATTTCCTTGTGATACAATGCTTTTTTTTCTTCAATTACAATAACACAAACATGATTTATAGCAGGAAGAGGGAACAATATCTCATGACAGATGTAACTAATGTAACAAACATGGCAATAGTAAAATATTGATTTACCTAAAATTTCTTATATAGAAATATTCATTTTTTATATAGAATGTGGGAATATTCATTCATTTCTTATATAGAATGTGGGAATATTCATTCATTTCTTATATAGAATGTGGGAATATTCATTCATTTCTTATATAGAATGTGAGAATATTCATTCATTTCTTATATAGAATGTGAGAATATTCATTCATTTCTTATATAGAATGTGGGAATATTCATTCATTTCTTATATAGAATGTGGGAATATTCATTCATTTCTTATATAGAATGTGGGAATATTCATTTCTTATATAGAATGTGGGAATATTCATTCATTTCTTATATAGAATGTGGGAATATTCATTTCTTATATAGAATGTGGGAATATTCATTTCTTATATAGAATGTGGGAATATTCATTTCTTATATAGAATGTGGGAATATTCATTTCTTATATAGAATGTGGGAATATTCATTTCTTATATAGAATGTGGGAATATTCATTCATTTCTTATATAGAATGTGGGAATATTCATTCATTTCTTATATAGAATGTGGGAATATTCATTCATTTCTTATATAGAATGTGGGAATATTCATTCATTTCTTATATAGAATGTGGGAATATTCATTTCTTATATAGAATGTGGGAATATTCATTCATTTCTTATATAGAATGTGGGAATATTCATTTCTTATATAGAATGTGGGAATATTCATTTCTTATATAGAATGTGGGAATATTCATTTCTTATATAGAATGTGGGAATATTCATTCATTTCTTATATAGAATGTGGGAATATTCATTCATTTCTTATATAGAATGTGGGAATATTCATTCATTTCTTATATAGAATGTGGGAACATTCATTCATTTCTTATATACGAGGGAAGTCAATAAGTAAGCCACAAATGGCTGTAGAAAAATAACTGAACATGATAACAACTTGAAATCAGTTTATTTTTATATATACATTGTTCCTTTATTTCTCAACATAATTTCCACCAACATTGATGCACTTATCCCATCGTTTATCAATCCTCCCAAACCGGCTGCATAGAACTCGGGCTCTGTTTTCTAAACCACGTTTTCACTTCACATTTAACTTCAGCGTCATTCACGAAATGTCTCCCGCCAAGGTGGGTTTTCAGTGGACCAAAGAGGTGGAAATCGCTAGGGGCTAAGTCGGGACTGTAAGGTGGATGTTCCAGAACTTCCCACCTTAGTTGGTTAATTTTCTCCTGAGTTAATCGAGCCGTATGTGGTCTGGCATTGTCATGAAGAAGCAACACTCCTCTAGTCAGCAACCCTGGACGTTTTTTCGAATTGCATCATGAAGCATCGATAGAACTTTACTGTACGATTCAGAATTCACATTGTCACCTTTCTTCATGAAATTGGTTAAAAGCACTCCCTGACAATCCCAGAACACCGTCAGCATGACTTTCCCTGCTGATGGCGTAACCTTGAATTTTTGGACACACGGCGAAGAAGGATGTTTCCACTGCATTGAAGCACGCTTTGATTCGGGCTGGTAGTGATGCACCCATGATTCATCCCTAGTAACAATTCTGTTCAGCATCTCTTCTCCTTCATCTTCGTATCGACAGAGATGATGCAAGGACAGGCCAAATCGGTTCATTTTGTGTTCCTCTTTCAATTGTCTGGGTACCCACCTTGAGCACACTTTCTTAAATTTCAATCGATCATGCATTATGCTGAACCATGTGAGCACCCTATTGCAGATGCTACAGAGTCTATCATTACTCGTCTGTCACCTCTAATCATCTCCTCCACCCGCTGCACTGATGCTTCTGTTGCAATCTCAACAGGACGACCAGATCGGATTTCATCAACAATTTTAGAGCGTCCTTGAGAAAATTTTTCTACCCAACTATGCACCGTTTACGGACAAACATTTGTCAGCATAAACAGGAAGCATTTCCTTATGAATGTCCTTTGCAGTCAGTCCTTTTGCCCACAAAAAACTCACAACAGCATGTTGCTCTTTGGTTGTACTCTCCGTAAGTACAGTCGCCATTTTGTTTATGCGCTGCGCATGAGACACATAGCGCCACCTGGTGAACGGGAATATAAAGTTGGATGTTGCTGTCACCTAATGACACTTTAGAAAACACCAACTACATTTACCTACCATCTCACATAACTTTGTGGCTTACTTATTGACTTCCCCTCGTAGAATATGGGAATATTCATTTCTTATATAGAATGTGGGAATATTCATTCATTTCTTATATAGAATGTGAACCTTGGTAGCATAGTGGTTTTTGCATTTGCTTTGTAGACATGTGGTCTGAGGTTCAGATTATACAGTAGGAATTATTTTCATACCATCAGGCTCTCAGATAGAGCCAACATCACCAAAGAAGCACCAAAAAGTAAAGGCAGCTGTTATAATATTGACCACATCACCCCCATTAAGTGCCATTGATCAAAGAAAAATGAGAACATAACACAGTATGTTATGCTCCTCATACAATATACCTCAGTGTATGAAAACGGGTTCTTTACTTTTATAGAATGTTTGGAATATTCATTAATTTTGTGTACAAGTCCTAGGGGGCTATACAGAATGATGACATAACATCAGGATATATAGTAAATAATTGAAGTAGATCTAGCCATGGAGAAATGTGTCAACAAGAGGCTGTAGTTGAGAATTATGATAATAATTTGTAGAATGGTTGCATTATTGTATGCATGTAGACAAACTATATTCTTGTTTATATTCAATGCTTTAGTGAGCTGCTGAGTTTTATATTTGATCAGTTTACTTCTAGACAACATTTAACATATTTAATCTTGTCACTTTTCTCATCAACTTTGTCATTAGTTTGTTTAGTATTATTTCTACTGTAGTGCAGTTAGCCATTTTCTCTAATATCCTTATTATTGTAGTCACCCCCATCTATGTCTAGTATAAACTGTTTAGATTCTGGTACCATTATGTTTTCTTCTATTGTATTCAATGCAACATGATTGTCTGACCTAACAACATAATTATACAAGCTAAACGCTGGTAGGCAAGCATTTCTGTAAGTTAGACAAAGATAAGCAAAATAATTCAGTTTTATAACATAGACATGCAGAGGTTTTCATGTTCCCTCTAACTTGATTATGATAGAATATTGTGTTGTCAGCATTAAGGCAGGTTTGAATAAACATATCAATCTGGTCACTCTCCCACAACAGGTATTGAAGAATAAGCATGATAGTGGTTCTTATAGCCAGAAAACCCTCCCAGTCCAACCTTTAATTTCAAATTCCTTCAATCGCTGTATAGATTCTGTTGCAACTGCAGTGTATTTCATTCCATAGATCAAATTATATCCCCCTCATCTGTCACTAATGTCCACACTATAGATATCTTTGATTCCAATTTCTTAGCAAATCTTGTATTACTGTGAACACCTGTATGCCCTGAACAGTATTAAATTTCAGTGTGAAGTTTTGCACCTTCCAAAGCACAAACTAAGAGTTGGACATAATCATTTGCCTCTGTAATTGTCCTCTGTGCCTCATTCCACATGGTAATGACCTTCCCACACTTCCAGGTTAAGACACCCATCTGATTTGTACAACATACAACACTGTTTAGATATTGTGTGTGAATACACTTGATAAAAGTGAATAGATAAAAAGATTTTGTGATTGTAAAATAGTGAAGTTTTACAAAGTACAGACCATGAAAACTGCTGCACAAATAAAAATAAACTTTTGAAAAACTATCACAAATCACCAGTCAGATGCTGCTCTAGGTAATAAGAGATATGAAAGCTGGATTGTAGAATTGAATGAGAAGTAACATAAGTACTTTAAAGAATGAGTGAATGAACAAAAGCAAATATTGGGAGATGTGTGGTTGTATATATGTCAGGAGAATGTATACAAAGTTTAGCTTATATTTGATAGTTTCTTGAACTGAATTCATAATCTCCAGTATAATAATAATAATAATTCCTCTCGTATACATTACATAGGGCCTGCAAGTAACTTCTCCATACCGCTCTATCCTGGGCAACTCGCTCAATCTCCTCCATGGAACTGAGACCGATATTTCCTGCCTCTCTCAGCAAAGTTCGCTTCAGGGTCTCCTTAGGTCGACCTATCTTTCTTGAACCCTTTGCATCCCACTTCAATGTCTGCTTTGATATTCATTGATCATTTCTCCTCAAGGTGTGCCCAACATGATCATTTCTCCTCAAGGTGTGCCCATATATCTCCATCTTCTCTTTCTTATAACAGTTGTCACTAGTGGTTGACCAGACATGTCTCTGATTTCATCACTTCTGAATTTGTTCCATTTTATATTCATTATTTTTCACAAACATCTATTTTCAAATGCATTCCACTTGCTTTCTATATCTTTAGTCATTTTCCAACTCTCGCTGGCATATGTTAGGATTGATACAACATTTGAATTGAAAATTCGTAATTTAGTTTTAATACTATATAACTTGCAGTTCCATATTTTATTTCGACTTTTAAAAGCTGATGTTGCTTTGCCAATTCGTATCATAATTTCTTTTTAACATTTCCTGTGCAATCAAAATTGCTACCCAAATAGGTGAACTGCTCTGTTATTTTTATCATTTTAGATTCCAAGGTGATATCTGCATTACTTGCCATAGGTGTCTTCATTATATTTGTTTTTTCATAGCTTATCTGCAGTCCAACTTTTGATGCTATAGATGACAAGTTGTCTGTTTTTCTTTGCATATCTTGGTTGTTTCTACTTAACAAGGCAATATCATCTGCAAAATCCAAATCTTCTAGTTGACTATTTTCTACCCAATCGATGCCAGTTTCGCCCTGCAACATTTTCGCATCACCCAGTCAATGGCCACTCCAAACAATAGCGGAGATAGAATACAGCCTTGCTTTACTCCGGTGTCAACCATAAACCAGTCGCTGTGTCCACCATCAGTGCGAACTGCACACTGTGAACCATCATAGAGGCTCTTTATAATGTTTATTATTTTGTCTGGTATTCCATAGCATCTCAGAATATTCCACAGAGAGATTCTGTGTATCAAAGGCTTTTTTTTTTTTCTTTCTCTCTCCAGTACTACTAGTTTATTAGTACGTGAATGGGTTTGTTTGGCTGTATACACATGCTTATGTTAATAGAAAACCTTAACTGATGAGATATATTGCAGCTTTTAGAATGACCAATACTTAGCATTAACACTCATTGTATTTGTCTGGTGAATCTACCACTATAGAGGTTGTGATTTATTAACTTTATGAGACACAAGACAAGTCATCAACATGCATTTATTATGTAATGATAAATTTGAGTTTATGATAACATTATATGTGAGCAATTTGCAGTTTTCATAGTTATATTTTCTGTCGATCTTATTTTCAAACCACAGGCATTCTTGTGTGCCATGTCTTTGTGTTGAAATAATTTATTGTTGCCCTCTGTCATGATTTTTTTGTATTGATATATGAGTGTAAATATTGATGAGTTTGTTAGTCCATACCCACCAGTCCATGACAAATTGACTGAATGAGAATAAATTACTGTGAATAAATAACCAGGCTTTTAGGTGTGTCTTCTTTTTCATGATAGTTCTAGTAATGGGGTGGCGTCTGTGGCTTTGGGGATAGTGACTTGGTCTATTAACCTCGACGTTCTGAGTTCGAATAACGCTGCGAGCAGTTTGGTTGCAAATTGTTTCGCGCAGATTTTTACAAAAGGACGATGGCAAACTACTGAACGTAATAATGCTTAGAAAAATCAGAAACAGCGTTAAAAGCTGGGTTGATTCGCAAAGTCCTGTAAAGTATATGCAATTAACTTCTAGTAATGGGGACAGTAGGCCCACAACTGTTTAGTTTTTCATGGAGAGTCAAGGAATCAGATTTCTATAACTATTAAACTTTTCTTTCTTTCATGTTGTTTATAGTTTTGAGAAAACTAACTTTTCTGATTGAAACTGTACTACTGTTTTCTTGTTCACTGTAGCATGGTTTAGCATGTCAGTTTTGGTGTGAGGTTGGTACAGCAGATCTCTCAAACTGATTACTTTTCTAGCACAAATGAACAACTGATTCATTCTTGAACAAGTAACTCCAGACATAGGCTTTTAGTTGAGGAGTATACATGCTGATAGTAACCGTAATCAGCTGGTTATATCCATATCTTATTCATATCCACTTCTTGTCAGTTCACTTCAAATTTCTTCTGTCTCAGAATCACATCCTTGCTGAAGGCAGCCATCATTAAAAACGGCAGATGAACCCTCATTGTTCAATGGGCAAGAAATTAGTTTACCAGCAGCATACTGTGGAGTGTAAGGATTATGGCAATGCACGTAGAATGACTTGATAATCCACTTGGCATTAGATGGATGGGTCCAGGTGAGAGAATAAAGCCAGGATGAAATCACAACTCTTCACTTTAAACTAATAGGGTGTTGGATAGAAAGATATAGGGTAATACTTCATGGATAGTGATAACTATTTGCAGATAGTCATGATTCTACTTTGTCCATCTCATGTATGGTTCCTTGTGCCCACAACACAGGCATCAATTTTGACTGATTGGCTAAGCTACATGAGTTTGGTGGTAGAATTCCTATTTAAGCTCCCCTTACCACATCATTTGAGTAAGACCACAGTCTGCTCCAGCAAGTAAAAGTGGTACACCACATAAATCATGATGCATATGTGGATGCAAGAATATTGACCCTGGGAAGGAATGAAATAGCACCTTTTCAACAAAGGGTGCAGAGAGAGGAGTGCTGGATGCAGACAAGGCCATCATCAATGACGACGATGATGTGAACTGGGCCATGTATACAAGCTCATATGACAGAAAGGCCAAGGAAGTCAGTGAAGTTATTCAGTACAAGTAGCATGACAATGGAAGTATTGAGGCTGAAGCACTACTCTAGCTTGAGTCACAAAACTACGTTCTGAAGAGAGTGGACAAGTTAGCTGGGTCTGCCACCATATGGAGGGGGTGGGTTGCCAATGGATGGAGCTGACATTTGAGTGCCCTTGTAGAGTGACTGCAAAGATGACTTTTAGCGAAACCAATCAATAGCTAGAGCGGTAAAAGAGCTTGGATTGAAGTGACAAGAAAAGGGTATTAATAGCAGAACAGGCATATTAATCAACATCACACTTATAAGGTCAGGCAGGCACTCTACCTTCTGGAATATTGTTGGAAATGTGAGTTCTAGAAACCAATTTCCAACAATTGTAAATGGTTTGAAATATACAAGGTTTTGATCATCTCATATTTTATGTGTGTAAGTATGGGGATAGAATGCAGCCAAGTTGTATTCCCTTTAGCACTTTAAAGCATTCTGATGTTTCATAATGTAATAGTTATTTGTTGTTCATGATGCAATTTTCAACAATTATGTAGTTTAAATGTACTGAAAATCTCAGGCCTGTCATGGTGTTCCACATTTACTGTTGTACACAGTCGAAGACCTTGGTGTAATTGATAAAACATATATGGAGGTCCACATTCTATTTCCCATATTAAATAATTGAAGCAAAGAAATAACTTAAAAATACTCGATGAGACTGGATGAATAATACATTTATTGTCAGACTGTAGTCCTAAATGACTATAATATATGTAACATAAAAATAATGCTGTACCAATGAGATCAAAATGTGAAACCAAAAACTATTTCTAAAGAAAGCCATTAACCATATAAATAAAGCCCATCTCCATTATAACATGTATGTAATAAAAAAAAAAAAAAAAAAAAGTAGTAGTTATGCACATCAACCCTGTTATCTCATGTGAACTTTCTGAGGGGAAGAGGAAACCAAGCCAGACCACTGCTCAGATATAAGGAAGTTTGCAAGGCTTCAATGAAGAACTTTTCTATTGGTCCCGGCAAATAAGAAAAACTAGCGGACAAAGTTGTGTGGAAATCAAGAGTGCAGCGTTGAAAAGAGACTTAGGGATGAGCTGAAAGACAAGAGAAAAACTCAGAAGATGTCACAGTAAAACACTTGCCAATTGACCACCTGTAAAGATGAAAAGTCTGGTAAAGGATAAGCAATAAACTTTTAAAGATGAAAAGGCCATATACATGTTAAAAGGCCAATTGCATGTAAAATTCAACACATGCAATTTTAGACAAGACTAAAATTGGGCATGGCAAAGTATGAGAAAGTTACCAGTGAATATAATATATGAAAATTATTCAGAGAAATATGAGAAGTAATACATAAGACATTGATTCTATGAACAAAAAAATGATAAGATATCAATATGACAAATGTGATCTAAAGTTACTGGGACAAAGGCACACTAATAAGAGAAAATTGATCTACAGCAAATAATCTTCACAATAAGAAAAGTTAGATATTACAAACAATAGTATGACTACATAACTTATAACTAATGTTGCATAACCAATTTGGTATGTCACAGAAACACTGTAGCACAATGTAAATAATGACAACCATAAATTTAACACGTACTATCATTTATCAAGGTGCGTATCCTTTATAGGAGGTTGCTCTCTTTGCAGCACATCTGAATTCCACTCTGTCTCTAGCTCAGAAAACACAGTTGCAATCATTAAAGTATACTTTAAGGCAAACTATTTTCAACATCTGTCGTCATCCACTGGTGTGTTTGTTACCTGCTTTGAGGTATGCAGAGATAATCTAATATTGAAACAACATTTTGAGTACACACAATTTTCAAAAACATTTGTCTTTACATTTGATTTATTTTGCATCCAAAATTGACACAGGCAATATTTAATTTGTAAAATTATTGCCAATGAATGGGACACAGTGTAGTTCATGATGATAGATGCATGTAGGTGGTGGATCTACTTTTTAAAATCTTTGTATTGAAACAATGTGTAACCTTTCTCAGTTGCTAGTCTACCACACATGATAACATTTAACATAACATTTACAATTCAGCAGTTGAATTTTCTAATAGTAAATCTGTAATTTGGCGAAATTACATTCTTTGTAATTTGTGCTCATTTGATTTATTAGCAGTCTGGATCCAGAAATCTGGTACATCTAAAGTGTGCTGCATAGATGATAGTGGTTGGTTAGATGATCCATGACAGACGAAAGAGAGAATGAGAACTGTCTTGAAGTTAATATGTTCAGATAAATCATGTCATACTTCCACAACCTTTGATTTCAACAGTAAGTGTAAACATTTGAAACATAGTCATGACATAAATGTCAAACAGCAGCAGTAAAAACATAAAGGAAATATATATACTTTTAATATCAGGATAGCATTCTGTAATTTTAAAAATACAGAAAATTGAACACACAATTCTATTCAAAATTGGAATGGTTGACTAGTGATAGATCTACAATGTTGTCATTAACAACTTCTTGCAACTATTTGAAGAAGTAATGAACAAGTCAACTAGAATGTTATCATGTTAGAAACACTAACTAATGAATTGAGTTTTTAAATGTACAGCTCTTTCAGATGAAGTATCAGATCAGCTACGATGCTTACAAATAAAACGTTGACAAGGCACCATCAACTATGTGCTGTCATGTTGGAATATACAAAAGAAGACGTACATTGCTAAACATAAAATCCATAAATTTAACACACAAAGTCTATGATGCTATAAATAATGACAAAATGCAATACTACTGCAACATAAACATATTGGCATTATTATTTGTGACGCATCTTCTTTCTTTTAATTATGTTTTGCCTCACAGCATCAAGACAAGAAGAGAGTTATAGAATGAACTTTTGTGTGTGGATAAAAATAGTGTTTTTCACTACCTCTGTTATTTCTGAGGTCCACCTTTTGCTTTCTATCCACTGTATTGAAGTAGCATTGCTTTTTTTTGAGGCGCACTGTCTGTTGGAAATCTGCCTGTGTCCGAACCATTTAATTTGTTATTTCTTGATAAAGTTCAAAAATAGAATTGTGTGCTGTTCAGTATATTTCTTCAAGCTATTGTGGACAAATCTGTCATTTCTTGTGAGAGCCAGAAGTCGTGCAAGTAGGAGTAATTACTCTATCCATTCATCCCCTCATTTTGATTGTATCAATGATGCTATGCTGCTTAGAACAAATGACTTCACACAGAAGGTAACATGGTTTCTGCATTATATATAAATTATGCAATGCAATAAAATTTGAAAAGGACGGCACAAAATGGTAATTGATGGCAAGTGCTGCCGTTGTACATTGCACAGAGAATAGACAGTATTAGGTACCAAATATGCAACATTTTACTGCATACATCCAAAAATTTCTCTGACATGGCTACATTTATTGTCCATGTTAATAACATATACAGCAGAGTTTTATATATATATATATATATATATATATATATATATATATATATATATATATATATATATAGTTTTACCAATACCACATTTCTTATCATGTGTTATGAAGTCACCAACCACCAATATACCCAAGTTTTACATTCATTATTTCTATTTTCATATTAGTAGCATAACTTTACAGATGACTACGCACATTATTTTTCTCCCCCATGAGCCATTCAGGTGAAATAGTCTACTCTTTCTTTTGTTTCCATTGCTATATGTCTTTAGCAAGACTTTCTCTAAAGATGTGTTTACATTAGATGCCCCAAAGAATATATTGGTTATTTATTATTTGTAGCAAATTAGCTCAGTGTTTATTACACATCAAAAGCACATGACAAATAAAACCACCAATATTGAGACCATCAATGACTAGTGTTTAACCTGAGACAACTATCAACTCTATTGCAAGCTTATTCTACACAGACTACTTTCAGTGTCTTGGAATGTCATTCAGTCCACAAAACAGATGTAGACTCAGACCAGGATAAGCTCTGTCTTACTGTCCTTAGTGATGAATTGAACCAGAGTGCCAGAGGCAGGAACACCTTCACCAGTCAACCACTTGAAGAACACCCTGTGAATATGGAACAATGCAGGTTTGTGTGACATTTCAATGTAAATTGAGAAAGCTTCAAGCACTTTTAGACAAGTTCGCATGTCCAATGTTAAGGAAACCATATATTAATACTATCTGCAACATCGCAGTGTTTTAAATTGTCTTAACACCACAGCATTTATACAGTAACCATGACTGGAGTTTATCTTGAAGAAAATCATGCCTAGTTATTAGGACATCAATCACCTTGATTGCAACTATCCTTTGTAAAGTACGTCACAACTGTTGTAGTTCTCATTTAATTTTCCTTGGATTTCCACCAAGTTGTCTTTAGCGGACCTCTCATATATCCTCTGGGATATGTAGGATGATAGTTCTGGCACTGTTTTGTTCAATACAATTCCAGCATGTTTGTTATTATGATGTGTGTATTAGTTGCTTTGAGAAAGCTCTTGGCCGATAAGACAAAAATACTATGTATTTTACTTAGGTTGTGTGAAAAGATAGAGAATTTTAACATGTCTTTATCCAACATTCTGCACCATAAACAAGCATTGAACAATCAAGTGTCCTGCCTGCTGGTGTAAACGATCATGTCAATCCACAACTCTCTCTTACTGGTGCATGGTTATCAGCTCTGTCATCTTGCAAACTTCTTGTCGAACCCCATTGTCAAACCATTCACCAACCCGTGTGTCTACCCCAATCTCTCCTCTGTATTTTACACACTGTCACCATATGTTTCAAACCTTGTATTATATGCAAGAAAACATTTTTGATTCTTATTCTTCTGATCCAGTGTTCGTAGTCGAGACTTCTTTAAAAACCCAATTTGTTTTTAATGTCCATAGGATTTTCAGCATTCGTCTGGTAAACCACATTTGTTGCTTCCAGTGATCTTATTGATTCGCTGCAATACATAAGTATTTTTTCCCCGCAGTTTTGATGGTAGTGAATCAATGCAGTGTTTTTTATTCATAAAAGCTGCTTCTGCTTGAGCAATTCTACGCCTTATCACTATGGTGCAGCTTCCATCTGATGTTATGAATGTTCATAGATATCTGAATCAATGACCTTGTTTGCTCTTTCTTAGAAACAACCATTACCTGTTTTATTTACATTTGCACTCAAACATTATGTCTATCATGTCTTGTGGATCTTATTCATCAACGCATCTTAGATTGATGGGGTCTGCTATATTCTTAGTTTGATGTTTGTGCTATACTGAGATTGTCAGATATTGTTGACTGTACTCTATTTCTGATGTCCATATTATTACCAGGTAAGTAAATTTATCTGTTGCTTCTAAACAATTTGTAATTTGTACAGAATTCTGTAAATTTAATGACATGACTACTGTCATCTTGAGATTGACACTCAGTCCCACATGCTTGCTGTATAAATGCAGTTGGTCTAGCTTTCTAAAAAAAAGATTTGGATACTCACTCTGCCACATAATCCAATGGAGTCCAGGTGGAAAAATCTGCAGATGACATCCACTTCCGATTCATTGGTGTATCCAAAGTCACACTTGAGAAGTAAAACAAATGAAAAATTCGGGTCAGCGATTTATTACATAAAAAAATTATAGAGTCGAAAAGGATCATAACAAAGGTCTACACTGATCAGAAGGTATTTGCAAGATGTGTTAATTGTGAGTGAAGGTACAGTCAAGTTGTTAGAGTGATGGCTTTGTGTAGCCAACAAGTGTGTAGTATGATATGAATTCTCCAATGTTCTGCTAGTTAGACTAAATTCAGATGTTCCGGTAAGTAGGTTGTTAATATTGTATATCACAATATTCAGTTGTTTACATGTCCATATCTTCTTCTTCTGCATTCTCACTGGATTGAGATTTCAGATTCTCTAATAAAGGCAGCAGTCTGCCTCAGATTATATGCCACACCATTCAGTTTGTCTTGGACGCTGGTGTAAGTGGGCCACCTCTTTCTTCTCAAGTCTGCATACTGGAGGCAGTTCTGTAGGATATAATTCCTATGATTTCTGCTTCCCCGTTGGTGCGGACCTCTTCCCGCAGTAAGTTTTGGCCACCCTCGTGATGGTAGGTCTGACAGTCTTACTGCGTGGCTAAATCTCAGAGCAGATTGGCGACCGTAGAATCCATTATCCCATTCCTGATTGTGAGGGGTCGTTGCACCATGTTATGCGCTTTACAGCCTGGTGCATCCGTTTTCTGCAAGCATTTGTTTCAGGTTAGCATTCCCTAGCGGACACTTGCATCCGATTTCAGCCAGACCCCCTTAGTCGCCTCTTACGACATGTGAGGCAGGTAACAGTGGTTCTATTCTTTACACCTCAAATTTGGGCCCTGGTAACCATTCGGAGATATGTCCATATAAGCTATATGGTAGTACAGGGGAAAGAAAGAAAATGAACAGAGGGCATTTACCACTAGTGATGGATGAACATCATCTGAGACTGAATAAAATCTCATGACCAGTCAAATTCTGGTTTTTTTTCATTTGCCATTAAAAGGGTGTTTGTTATGCTGTGTCACAGTTTACAGAGACAATCTTTTTTGCCCTTCCTCTTGAAGTTCTACATCAATCAGAATGCTGGATGTAGCGTG
Organism: Arion vulgaris; assembly: GCA_020796225.1. Lineage (NCBI taxonomy): Eukaryota > Metazoa > Mollusca > Gastropoda > Stylommatophora > Arionidae > Arion > Arion vulgaris. The sequence continues at coordinate 15,127,945 of CM036756.1, forward strand.
TTACTATGTCCAAAACTATCCCATTTATGGCTTCTTAGGATGGCCTACAAGGTGTGTTCTGCATCTGGCCCCGCATCCAGCAGAGTTGGGGGTCAATCAGACACTCTTAGGATGGCCGAAAGAAAAAAATTGGTATCTCGTTGATGACCTGTGGAATGCACAAATCAACCCCACATCCCAGTAGTGCAAACTGAAACTTTGGCAGCGAGGTCCATGGTTAACAGGGCTCTGGCTCGCCTAGAAGAATGGAATCCTCTAGGTCAGTTTTGTATAATACTTAGGAAGCAAAACAAAAGCATCCAGAAACTGGATGCGATGACCAACAGGTGGCTAAATGGGACAAAGAGAGATTAAACAAGTTGATGAAGCACTAACAAAGAGGAAGCAAGTTTCTTAGATCTCAAATTGTGTTGGAAAATGCATGATAATTCAATAAAAACTAGTTATCATAATGTATAAAATTTTACAAGCACTGTTCATCAATTCTGATTACCTTTTCCAGCTCTATGAAATTAAGTAAGAGATGAAGTGTCTATGCAGAGTGCTTGGAATATCAAGAAAAGATCGATTTAGAAATGAGAACATCAGGAAAAAAAGTGGGCACAACATCAGTACCAAACATCAAGAAACAGCAAATTAAAAGGTTCGACCACATAAGAATTACCATCAGATAGTGTACCTCAGTAGGCAATGCTATTCAGACAGTTTATACAAGGCAAAAAGTGGAACACAGAAATAACAGAAAGGGAAAGATACCATGTTCAAAGTACACACTGCAAAATTAGAGAAAGAATAAGAAGCTTTGTGAAATATTCTCTGTTGTTTTCTTTTGATCACTGTGTGCTTGAATCTTTTTCTTCTCACAATATATTGCAAACATTGCAAGTTTCAAATGAGTTCCCTTCTCTTACTTGTAGCAGTTTATGGGATTCTCAATATTACTCTGTACGGTCGCACTTCTGTTACCTCCAGTAGTCATCGTGTCATCTATGGCTCGCTTATAAAATGATGATACTAAGATAGATTACCATTAAACTATATTCACTTGAAAACCTTGCATGTTTTGCTAAAACCAAAACAATACATAAGATATGAATACTGCAATTAAATTATTAATACTGCATATACTATTCAGTGCAAAGTTTACTTTCCTTTTCAGAAAAGCAAGATGCTAAATAGTAACTAGACTAACAGTTTCATACGATCGGAAGAGTTGCTAGAACAATAGAATGTTTAGGGAGACCACTGTCTGCCCCAGCCAAACTTTTTGTTAACTGATGGACTGCAGCCTTTGCCATGCCATAGCCTATCATGCCTGCAAATGATAAGAAAAGATACAAATATAATCTACATACACTATTAAAATTAAAGGCACAAGAGATGTGATATTATTCGCTCAGTAGGTGCTTGGTCCCAGGATAATATTCACCAGTTTGGGTGGTATTTCTTTCCTCACTGCACCAGTACAAACATTAGTAAATAAAGATGACCAGGGTGATTTTGATCCTGTCACAGACACCATGCCACAATGGACAACCGACAACATGCCACAGTAAAACTATTTTAAAATATCTTAGCCTGTAGAAATGTGTGCAATTTAATATATTACACCTTATGGTATGAAAACCAGTTTGAAAGAGAACAAAACTATGTACAGTTATTTTGTCTTCAGTGTTTGGAATGGTACTATTCAAAGTAATTATTGGGGAAGGGGGCCCCAGGTGTGGGTGGTCTTTACAACAAAATAACATTCTATTAATTTCTTGAGAGATGCTGCCAATGGCACAGTTGCGCTGGTTGAATGACTAGTGATTTTTATTATTTCTACAGCAACAACACTTGATACTCTCTCCTCCTCTTCATTGCGTTCGTTCTTTACGACCAATTTTAATCACTCTTTGTGATATGTTTGATCTTTGCCAAGAATGTGTATACATTGCACATTGGTTTGGTAGGCCCTAAACACATAGACTTCTACACGTCTAGGACACATGCATATGATTTCAGCCAAACCTCCTTTGTCTCCTCTTACGACATGCATGGCAGGTAACAGTGGTTCTATTCTTTACACCCCAAATTTGGGCTCCAGTAACCACTCGGGCGACTTGACACTAAAATGCCATGCTTTCTTGGTCATAAATAGAACAGATTTTTGGGGGTCTTTATGAATCAGAACCTCTTTGCTCAGCTCAGAGTGTTAAGAAATTGATCTGCAGCACTTTATTTCAAAAGATTTGATGTTTTCAATGCTTGTGTTATGCCTCATGATTCACATGTTGCCTCTGGGAAAGTGCATGCCCTGAGATGTTTTACTTGTTTTCTAGCTTGTCTTGTGCAATAGGTTCTTCATACTAATCTTCTTCTTTGCGTTCGTTTTTACGACCAATTTTAATCACTCTTTGTGATATGTTTGATCTTTGCCAAGAACGTGTATACGTTGCACATTGGTTTGGTAGGCCCCTAAACGCATAGACTTCTACACATTTAGGACACATGCATCCGATTTCAGCCAATTCATACTAATTATGCTCTGAATTGCCATGGTTAGTCTCTATTTGTAGTCAACCTTGCTGTTAATTATGGAGCCAAGATATTCAAAATTTGTAACATTTTCAATATCTTCATTTCTGATGGTAATTTTAGGTGTCTCCAAACTTATATGTTTTCTAATTATACAGAAACAGACAAATGTGAACATTTGGAAGTAAGGACTAATAGTCGGATACAATAACTGGTCTATTAAATGGAGCCTCAGAGAGTACTTTGATAGTAGCCAGTAACATTGTATACCTCCATTCTAAATCCTACTTGTTCTGGTCGGCACGATCTTACAACATTCAATTTAGAGTCAGATTTTTTAACACGCTGTAAAGATCTGCACATATATATATATATGAAAATAAATCATGATCCTATTGTACGGTCAACTGATCCCCAAAAAAATGATTAAAATATAAACAGTAAAAGACAACATACCTGGTGTGCCTTCAAGAGCAGCCTGGGCACCAGGCAAGGTGACCAAACCTCCTTCTTTTAAATATTTTGATGCTAAGCTAGCAGTGACTACTGATGACCAAACTGACTGCTTCCACATGGCATCTGCAGTAGCTACTATCTCTGTAAGCAAGTACACAATAATTAAAATAAACTACATGAAATAAAAGATTTCAACCATTTTAAAATATGCATAACATCCATATAAATTCTTTAAAAAAAAACCAGTCAGCAATATATAGTGTTGGTGTTTGTCTCTTGCTACAAAAGTACTTTGTTCATTTCCACATGGAGTAAGCACAATAACTGGCACAATGTACAATCGCTCTTAGGCACAGATAACATACAAATCACAATGAGTGGTTAACAAGTGGTCGATATGGAGCGTTCAAAGAAGTGTCTGGGTCAAACTTACTTTTTTAAAATAATTCCTACAAACTTTTATCATCCTAGGAGTTTGCACATTGTCACTGAGATATTACTTTATAAGAAAGTGATTGTATAGTTTTTCACCAAAGTGCAATGCAAATCTGATCAATCAAAGAAATGAATACAACAAATGTCTATGATAAAAGGTTGGGCTCACCAACAACATGTACAAACTACTTTCCACCAAACTATGTTTATAAAGTTGAGATAAAAATGGCAGCTACATATATAAATAGACAGAAAAAAAAAGATATATTTACACTCCAGAAACAAAAAAGTAGAGGGTTAACATAAATTATAACTATGTATAAAAATAAGTAGCAGCAATATTTGTAAATTATTAGTTGGCAATAATGTTACAATGGAGAACTAAGGGGAACACCAACAAATTGCAGAGATTCATCAATAGATGTCTGCACAGGATACTCCACCTGCGATGGTATGACAGGACTACAAACAGGGAACTCTGGGATAGAACAGGACAATGACGGGTGGAACAAGAAACAAGGAGCAGAAGGACAGGACACACACTGAGGGAACTCCCCAATAGTATCACAAGACAGGCTCTCCGATGGAACCCACAGGGCAATAGAGATAGGGGAAGACCCAAGAACACCTGGAGATGGAATGCAAGAAAATGGAGATAAGAGTGGAGAGATCTGGAAAAGATGGCCTTGGTTGCGGACCTATGCTTCCCTAGGGGCGAAGAAGAATAATGTTACAAATAACAGGTCTTGATCTCTCAAGCTTGAAAACTTGTTATTCTTAAAGTTTATGTTGACTAGGTAGTTTAAATACACAAAGAAATGTCTTTAACATAAAAGAAATCTTTGTCCACATCACAAACAGAAAGTTAGCAATGCAGTTAATATCACATCTACATTTTCTTTCTATTTCTATGATCTCCCCTCTCACTACACTTATAACTTTTCTATTTCTTCTACTACAGGTGTCCAAAAACTTACTCTTAGCATTTCCACCTGCCCATCCACCTGCCACACAGAAGACAGCTTCAACTTTGTGTTCACCAAGCAATTCTCCAACTTTGCTGGTAACCTCTGCCTCTTGCTCAGGCAAGGAGCTATCTGACTTAACAATAACATTGGCGTCTGCATGTTCATTTACAGCAAGGTCAATGGAGCCAACCCACTGTCAAATATACAATCAAATTCATTGGATTCAACTAAATATGACACTACATATCCTCAACACAAGGTAGTACAGGGTGTTTTCATAGTCTCACTACATTTTATAGGTAGGACTTGAAAAAATGTAGCGAGCGATGTTAAAAAATGTGCTAAAATTAGTTACTGCAATGATGAGTCTACTGTTGTTTTTCGTAAACTGGAAAGAACAAATGAAATATTCATTATAACAGATGTTGAAAATTTCCACCACAGGATTCAAGACATGCCTGTATATGTTTCTTCATATTATCAAATACCTCCTGCAATGTGTCTTGATATTTCCTGTGTTGAAAACACCATTATGTTTTGAATGAAAAGAATTACTTCAGTAGACAAGTCATTCACTGCACATGGCTTCACAACTGATAATGGAGCACATTATTTTATGATGTTATGTACTTCATTTTTCATATTTATTCTACATATAAAGTGTAGTGAGACTACAAACACCATGTAGTTGTGTGTGATAAAATAATATATATTTTTGTATGCAAAGAAATTTTTGTCAGGTGAGGAAACAGAAAGTTAAAACTTGGTGTTTTACCTTTTTGGGAGGTAACACATTACCACGCTAACAAAACAAAGATCAACATGATCTCATCAGTGGTCACGCCTGAGTGGTTACCAGGGCCCAAATTTGGGGTGTAAAGAATAGAACCACTGTTACCTGCCACGCATGTCATAAGAGGCGACTAAGGAGGTTTGGATGAAATCGGATGCATGTGTCCTAAACGTGTAGAAGTCTATGCGTTTAGGGGCCTACCAAGCCAATGTGCAACGTATACATGTTCTTGGCAAAGATACATATCACAAAGAGTGATTAAAATTGGTCGTAAAGAACGAACGTAAAGAAGAAGAACAGTGGTCAAGAGATATAATGGGAGAAGGAGGCAGAGATAAAAGGTATTCTCTATATTAGCTGCGCAAGCTATGCGTACTGATCTCGGCAAGATGGGGAAAACCATGCGAGAAACCCGAGCAGATACACCAACCAGCACAGAATGAGAGCTGTTGGTCTAACATACTGAAAGACATACTTAGGAGATCGTAGCAATTATGCCAGACGATCTTCAAATGAACAATGGTAGAGGAAAGAAATTTAGATAGTCTAACATCATGGCATGGAGAAATGTTAATATTTAAACTGATATAGAGATCCACAATCACCCACGTTAGCTGGTCTAAGTTTCAACTTAGACTTTCTTTAAAATAGTGTGTGAGTGGAAGTGACAATAACTGGTTATGTGGATATGTCATATGGTTCGAGTCAAGATGGCAGTGTTGTAAGTTCGTGTTTCTGTTGAATCAAATATGTTCTCAGTCTCATCTATATATATATATATATAGTCACTGGTCTCAAAGAGATCAAATCTCCCTTACTCAAATTTAAACGAACACAGCACATTACACAGCTTTAAGCTACACGTAACACTACACTAGCTACACTGCCGTGACAGTCTCTGATAATCAGATCACATACAACTGCAAAAAATGATGAAGGGTCTCACCTTCGGCACCTGAAACATGTACTTCTTCTTCGAACGCTCCATATCGACCACTTGTTCATTGTTGATTTCAGATTTGTATGATCTGAGCCTAAGTCTAAGAGCGACTACTAAATTACGCTGTGCCAATTATCACTAATTTGCCCTAGGTCCTACACCAGCCGCCTCTTACATGACTTGTAGGTCGTAGTGGTACTATTCTTTCGGGCCCCGCCACCACACGGGCGGGAACAACATGTACTAATGTACAACACACTAAATCTAAAAGTCTATGTCGTCTAAAAGTAAAAGACTCGAGTCTAGTCTATAATTCATTCAGTAGTAGTTCAGACACTGGTTTGGTTAGTGTGTGTAATTCGATCTCATCAAGAACATAATTCAACCGCATCATATCCTGAATTGCACTTAGAATCTCTATCTATACCCTATGACGTTTCATGAAAACAACATCATCAGATACTTACATAGCTCTTGGACTTGAAATAATTTACTACAACGCTTCCCAACGCACCTTTGCCGCCATACACTAACACCCTACCTTGAGCCATTTTTTCTGCGCAATGGAACACCAATATGCCAGGTAGTTTATGAATATGATTTTTCTATTTTAATTATTTTTCTCTAATCCTGTTTTGCCTCACTGTTAGAATCAGAAGAGATTTATACAACCACCTTTTGCTTTGTATCCACCGTATCGAAGTATTACAATAAATGTTTTAAAACCAATCAAACATGTCCTTTAGATAGCTTAAAATCTTTATTAGAAGGTAACATACACATAAAAGAGGGAAAATGAATAGACACTCAACAATCTCACATTATATATTCCCAGAAAGTCTGCAACATAAATGAATAAATAGCAATAATGAAATGGTCAGCGGAATCGACATCAGCACAATCGCAGGGAAACTAGCTGCTGTTTGTTTTGTTCGTTTGTTATGTCGCTTGCGATGGACGATTATCATGTATGGGCTTAAAGCCTCTTTAATTCGAGGCATGCACCTTCAACCTAAGGACAACCCCTTTTGGTTATATCAGAGCGTATGCCAACAAACGTTAGTTAGTCTTTCCTCTTGGGCCTGTGGGCGGCGCATAGGGCAGAGGTCATAGCTCTCCATGTCTCGCGGTTCGTTGCTATTTGCTTTAAGTCTTTAATGTTTACTAGGCCCATCGTTGAGCCTTCTCTGGTGATGGTTCTACGCAGAGTCTCTCTGGTCTTCCTCGTTTTCTTTTTCCCTCTGGTGTCCATATGAGGGATTGGTAAGGGAGTCTTCAACAAACGTGAACAATAAGTATTATAATTAATTCCCTGCGGAGAATCCAAGATTTTATTTTTAGAGAGACCAGTTTGATTAAGGGCTGGTATACATACCGTAAGGTGTTTTGTATTCGTATTTGCAACGATCTTATATTGAACCATGGCCTATGATCTAATAGGAGGTATTAGAGGGAGCTGCTCTTCCCGGCATCTGTGCAATCATGATGCAGTCCCAGACGCGGTGTGGCTCGAGTGTCGGATTGCAGAGTACCCAGGCGGTTCTTTTGTGGTGAGCTGCACGGTGGTGGGCGTTCACAGGGTGGTCAGAAAAATCGATTCAAAGACACACTCAAGAACTCGATGAAATCCTTTGGCATAAATGTCGACAACTGGGAGAATGTTGCTCAAGGCAGATCAGCCTGGCGCGCACTTTTTCGACTCGGTTCTTCGGTCAGCGGGGTAGCACGGATGGAACAAAAGCGTCAAAATAGAGGGCAGTGAGGTCTCCACGGGTGCAGGTGTGCATTGCCCACACTGTGCAGAAACATTTCGGGCTCGCTGGTCATCAGCGCACACGCGGACGCAACTACGTTTTCTTGGATGAAAATTGTGTGGTAATCATCACCCGGCCGTGATGGACGGAGCATCATCATCATCTAATAAGCATTTTGATTAATACGAGAAGCGCGTTCAGTGCTCGTGATTTTTATTTTAAAATAAGTGTTATGCATATTGAACATTATATCATATCAAGAGCTGTACCCATAAAATATATCTACTGATAAAGGCTTCGAATATATTTTGTGTTTAGCATTGACGATTATAATTTCCCCTGCTCTTCATATTTGTAGATCCCAAATATTATCATCATCATCAGGTGCCGTCTCCACATCGAAGGTTGGCTGCAATGAATCTCCAGCATCCTCTGTCTTTCGCCTTGGTGTTGCACACTGCCAGACTGTAACCTGTCCATTTCTTAAAGTTTCCTCCCACTTATCTCTCGGTCTTCCTCTTGCTCTTCTCCCCTCAACTTTCCCTCTAGTAAATGTTTTATCATGGTGTCATGCCTTTTTATGTGCCCAAAATACTTTACTTGTCTGAATTTTATTTCTCTTAATAATTGTTTCTTCATGCCTAGTTTTCCTAAAACTTGTTTATTTGTCTGTTTTTCTGTCCATGAAACTCTGCTTATTCTTCTATATATCCACATCTCAAATGCATCAATTCTGTCTTCTAACTGCTTGTTCATTGTCCATGTTTCGAGCCATACATTAATATAGGATATATATAGCATTTGATCATTCTAATTTTTAGCCTGTTTGTGATTTGTTTGGATGTCAGTAACTTTCTCATACTATTGAAATTATCCTTGGCCATTCCTATTCTCTTTTAATTTCAGTTATACATCTGCCATCATCTGTTATCATCTGACCAAATATTATACAAAATGTTTAATGTAAACGTCAAGCTGGCAAGCAATGACATGATTTGGACGTCTATTATTTAGCGAATGTTGCGTTTATTGGACATTTAAACATCGACATTAAGTAACAGAATGCATCATTAATTTATTTAAAAGACTGTTTCTTCAATGAACAGCATATTGCGTTAACTGTTCATGTTTACATATACCTATCTTTACATGCATTATTTTCTTCTTGACTTTAACGTCGTAAATTCCAAATCAATATAAAGGTTAAATTGAATGTTAATTAATACAAATTTGTATTTATTTTAGTATTTTGTGTTAAAATGTCACGCAAACCTTATTTTATTACGTAAAGAGGTAAATGTTGAAATAATATATAATAAAACTCTAAAAGACAACAGTTTTTGTCTTTCGAGGTGCAACGAGATCCCACGTGACGTCATCATGGCCATGGCCACTGAGAGTATGTTGATCTTCCAGGAATAAATAAATGTGTTTCTGGGCTGTTTCACAGTACGACTGTCTTGCACTTGAATGCTGCAGAATTCATACAGCAACCGAATACGCTTTTACGTCATCATTTTCTATCACACTTGATTCTCTTGGAGCATAAAATGTCCCGTCATGAAGGTATAGTCTCGTATTGATATTTATTTCTCATACTCATCTGAACAATGTTTTCTATTCTTATAAACTAGGGTCATATGGAGTCAGTGTATCCCGTGGTGTATGCGGTTTCGTTGCCACTAATCCTCACACTTGTCCTGCTCTCCATGGCTTATTAGAATCGTAATAACTACAGAGCCGCGAGCGATTATAAGTTTTATGTAGACACTTGTTAAAAGTTTTGTTTTCGATTGTAGCAAACAAACAAATGACTAATCATCTACTATAAAATATTTATTATACTTATTTTCTAGGAAGCGATTATTATTCACTACTGTAGTAACTTAACTAAAATAACTTAGTTAAATACATAAATAGCCCAAGGACCTAACGTTTTTAAATTCAGACTTTAACTCTGTAGTAGTTAGCTGGATTTCCGTGCCAGTGAATCTTGATAGGATCGATTTCCGCAGCATTTCATTGTGATTGTTACACGAAAGTAGCTTCTTCTACTTCTAGTCTAACTTTAGACTACTGAACTGTCCATAAGTCTAATGTTGGTGTTGAAAGTTACAATACTTTTTTAGTTTCTAGCAACCAACTATTTGAAAATAGGGAAGAATGGACATTGATGTCAATTCTATCCAGTTAGTAAAGTAGCTGCAACAAACACAATAAGCAAATAACTTTTCAACCTGGGAAGAAAAGTTTTATTATTGTAAATGTACAGATGGAGACATGATAATATCCAGTGGACACAGTCCTGCTTTAATAGGGTGGACATACTTGATACTACAGAGTAGTACAGAGTATTAACATCCAACTTACAAGTCTTGCTATTAGTATTATAAAGTAAACTTCTCAATGCAATGTTAGACAAAGCCCAAGAAGTCCACTGGTCAGAGCAAGACAAGTTGGAAAACAAAATGTCATCATAAATATTCTATCAGATTACAATTTTATTTTGGTATGGGGGGTGTATTGAATCTTGCCATTGTCCAATTTTTACTAACAGATGATAGTGTTTTCTAGGAAACATCTCAAATCCAGAAAACTAACATAGATAACAGATTAATAGTAATGGAATAATTGTGAATTAAATGTACAAGAATTAACTAATTCACTAGGCCTATATAGAATAAAATGTCATTTTCTGAATGTAAACATTAAAAAAACCTCAGGCAAGTGCTTGGCAATGTAAAAGAATAGTGTTGTGACTAAGAAATGTGTAAGTGTATTGCAGAAGTTGAAACTAAAGTAGCCATTTCAACATCAATGAAACTTTAGCGCTATTGAGAAGTGAGACAATTGTGACCCTTAGTTGCAAGTTAAACTAAAAATTAAATGAAAGTTTTGAAAAACTAGGGAGAAAAACTCTAATAATTAAAAATAATGAAGTAAAAAAAGATAAGAGGAAATGAAAATAAGTATGTAGTGTTGGGATTTTCCCAGTCTATTAATAGAAAAAAGTCTTGTTCTTTTTAAAAAAAAAACTTTTTGTCTGAAAGGTTCACAAATGCAGGATTTTGTGCAAATGCTTTTCTTTGCTTTAACTATTATCTTTCATATTTAAATACATAATTTCAAGTTTTAGCAGAAACCATCTAGGTCATATATTGAGTGTTGTAAAGCAACTTGCTTCACAAAGGAAAGATATGGGGTGTATTTCCTGTCTCAGATCGGCTTTTTCTGCTGAGCTGGAAATGGGTTGGGTAGAAAAACTGTAGCAAGAAAAGAATGGGTCATCCAGTTGCTGTAGCTTTAAATTCCATGGTCTAGTGCTGGGAGAGTTTTTACAATAACAACTCCTATGTCATTATGTCTATTTCTTTTCATTCCTAGTGGAACAGAAGACTGCAACCTATCAGTATCATCAATATTAGTGTTTCAGTACAGTGCTACCAATGGAAAGTGGTACTGAAATTGTTCCCAACATATCAGTTCTTCATCACGTTTTCTTTAACAAATTCATTTTTGTAGATGTGGTTTATCAGCCCTAACCGAACCTCAGGAAATATAGTCTAATAGGACACACATTTGTACAGACAATTTACGATATTAATAAAACAAAGTTTTATTTTTAAAGGGGTTATAAAGCCGAAGGATCAACTTCATTGCATCAGATTTGATCCCACATGGTTCGATCCCTCTCCACAGAAATACGACCTGCTGAAAGTATTGCACGAACTCCGTAGCTCCGGCAACAATCCTAGGGTCTCTGGAAAAAATGCACTCATGAACAGAACTGCGCGGTCCAGATTAAAACCCACTACCTTCAACTTGCAAGGCAAGGGAGTAACCACTTAGCCACAGATACCCTATAAGCTTTAAGTTAGAACACCACATCTACCGAGTTATACTGTAGCATAGTATTAGATCTGATTGTTCTTGGAAAAGATATCATATCTGACTCATGCCTGTGACATTAGATGTTATCAGATTATTTTTAGATTCTATATTAGTCTTGTGTGCATGTGAACTTTACATCAAAATAAAAAGTGTAACAGAATAGTAAATTTATTTTTTATTATTTATCAAGAGTAGTCATTCTGTAAATGTCACTAGAGAGCTGTCAAGGAGACGGCAGAATCACAATGCACTGGTGAAGGAGAAAGGAGAGGAGCGCATTAACGATGAAGCAGGACAGATAAGTAGAGTATTTTTGAAAAGCGTTAAAATAAAGGTCAATCGGCGTATCATGTCAGTACGGGCCAGCAAGGGAGCATTTTAATATGGGTACAGACTCGTCCAAAAAGAAAGATATCATGTTGATGCTAAAGTTTCTAGAAGATAATATGGTTAGAGGATATGAGAACAGATTTTAGGGCTGTGCGAATAGTAGTGATTTGTTACTTGAATGTTCATTTATACAAAGAGCCAGAAGTAACAAGTATGACATATAAACAATACTCATTACTTGGCCACTAACAATAATAATAGCCTTTCATCGTGAGCATTGATGGCAACAGCTTTAGACTTACATTGTTTTGCCAACTTTGTGTGTCGGGAGATAACTTGAGTCAATTTTGACACCAAATCCCATACCATAGATTCTCCTTGTTATTTGACTAGGCCAGTATTCGTTGCTAAGTTTGTATCAGAATAGATCAGTATTCACTACTCCTTAAATACTATGTAGTAGCGGTTCATCCCTACTTTATACTACCAATGCCAAACATGAACAATGAATAAAGAATAGAAAATAATCACATGGAAAGTGCATTGTCTCTGAAAGGTCACCAATAACAGAACAAAAGTAACACAAAAACCAACGTTAGAGAGAAGGTTGAAACAAATCAGTGCTTGAATTACATCGAAAAACAGAATGAAATGGTTTGGCCACCTGGTAAGAATGCAGCCAGACCACATTGTTCGTAAAGCCTTTTACAGCAGAACATCAGAGTGCAAGGCAAGAGGAAGACTAAAAAATAGATGTAGTGTCTATATTATGCTCAAAGATGCAGAAATCCATCACTCAAGCCATGTGAAAAGCGCAAAATGCAGAAGACCACAAAACTGGGCTACAACCTGGTAGCAGTGTGACGACTTAAGAAAGTTGATTACTGAACCAACTTAAAGCACTTCTTACTTACCCATATGTGCTCAGTCTCCCCAAGCAGATATTGAAGGATGTGCATACAATCTGATGGTTTCCATGACACTGACTAAACACACTCCTCATTCTGCTCCTCAGTCATTCGGTTCTGCGAGTATAATATGTGATTCCAAACTCCTTAAATTGCAAGATTGATTCAACTTCATTATCATTGTCCTCTTCCAGCAAGCAATCACTTAGCAACCAAGTAATGTACCTCTTATCTGTCCTCAACTACCAATGATTGATGTTGTTGGTGCTGGCTTGTTTGATCACGTATTTACCACAAAAAATGCTTGTCCAGGACAATAGTTAATATATAAGTATTTTGAGGTTGGAATCCTTGATATGCGACATTCACTCACACCGCAAATTGCTATTGTGGACCTTCCAAATCAGACACAATAATGATTCCTGTAGATGGCATCTCAGAGAGTCACTGTAGGGTAGCAGTAATGGCCTCAACTTCCATCTTAATACTGGAAGTATTCTGCATGCTCCATTCAGCTTTGCAGCGACCAAACGGTGCACGCTAACTAGGAATCCCTAGTCTGATTTCTCATCATGATGAGCAGATGCATCAGTCAGAATATACATCATCATCACCTGCATCATTGACTATCAGCTGCTTAATTGCGAGTTCAGCTTTCATATTTGCCAACCTCGAACAGTAATGATAACATTGTGGAAGTTGGCCATGCTCACATCTATCAGGATCCATTCTGTTCCTTTTGGTAAGGTCACAATTGTGATCATTTGGCCAGTTCTTTCAGCTTGGGCCATCCTCGCGATCACCTAAAAAACTGATGTAGCAGATCTCTCCATAAATTCATTCATGTAGAAATCTGATTCATGCAGCCTTAGCATGGGTGGGTTTCATCACATCTTCAGCGCCATTTGAAGCTCTGGTGCTTATCACTCGGCAATTTGTCCGGATTCAGCCAGCGTTTACTGGGTTCACTCTCCGTTAGCCTTTGGCTGACCCCAGCCATCCTGCAAGGCAGCAGGTTGACTTCTACACATTTAGGACATGTGCATCTGATTTCAGCCAAACCTCCTTAGTCGCCTCCTACGACATGTGTAGCAGGTAACAGTGGTTCTATTCTTTACACCCCAAATTTAGACCCCGGTAACCACTTGGGCGGGGCCATCCATGGCATGCCATTCTTGTGCTATTATCATCATTAGTATTCTTCTACTTGGGGTATGTCTCATCCACAGTAACCTGCCTATATGCTTTGGTTTGAGCAATAACATGACAGAAGCATAGTGACAGGAAATGAAGCATATACCTTGCCCACCTCTAGTGTAACTGACGATTAAATGAATGCCTTCATTCTAAACATGTACCGGGCACTAACATTGTGATTGGGGTATCATGAGGATGTCAAGTCTGTAATCCATCACGAACATAGCTGGTTGATGGAACAGAGTACAAGCAGTTGCTTCTTGAGCTATGGGGTTACTATAAGAGACAGAGCATACAATGTTGTATCAATGTTTGAAAGATAATGAACAAAGATCATCCAAAGATAGTGCAGCCTGTCACGACGCTTGATTGTATGGGTGGTGAAAGAAATTGAAATGCTAGAAGCAGCGACCTCGAAGAAATACATACTAAAGACTGGTTCCAGTAGGCATAGATATGCCACAAGCTTCTTTATAAGTAACTAATGCTGAAGTAGTTTCTCATGATTTAACATCTACCTCAGTTGTTATGCCAGATCAGTGAATTTAGACAAACAGTAGAAATAGACCTCACCGTTCAAAAGCAATGACAAACTACTGAACGGATAAATGGTGCCTAGAAAATCATTGACTCATTTATTGTGGTTGATGATGACATCCTTTAAAGGATATGACACGATTTTCATTATTTATTAGAAATATTTTGTTAGTTTTGTATACTGATAATTTGATTAAAACTGGTAACATGAAATATTATCTATTTTTCAATTTGTTTTTCCATCTACAAAGGTGTGAGCTGTGATTCATGCAAACAAGGAAACTTTAAGGGTAAACGATACAAGTGTCTAATTTGTTTTGATTATGACTTATGCTCCACCTGCTATGATGTGGGTGCCACTACCATCACAAGTCATACCACAGAACATCCCATGCAGTGCATTCTTACCAGAGCAGATTTCGGTATGTACATCCAAAGAAAAGTGTTATTATTATATTTACTTGATCTAGCTTAATGAGAGTTCATGGATAAGTATTTGTTTTATTACTTGATTCATACAGACATAAATAAAAGACAGGATATAAAAGGCACTTTTGAGATTTGAAACCCGTTGCCTCATCTCTCTAAACCAGTGCTATTCATTGTTTTTATATATTTGGGCGCATCTAACTGATGACTGGAGGCACGGGCACCATGGGAAAGTTTAAATAATAATTATAAGTAATGATAATAGTAAAATGAATAAAAATAATAATAGATGAAAATTTAATCCTGACTACAAGTTTAATTAAAAACAATATTGTGCTTATTTAAAAACTGAATCGTTCTCTTATTCAGAAACACATTTTGTTCTTGAAATTCTGATTAAAATCACAGCTGGAGAATTGAAATAGGATGCCAGAGATGTATCACACGGATGAAATGGCGCCTGCCTGCACCACTATGGACAGTGCTGCTCTAAACAATCAGATGCACCGGGGAACTCTTTCAACAGAATAGTAGTGATGCCTGTTTTCATTATTGGGTATCAAAATATATATAGAAAAGTAATGATAATAATATTAAAGTTAAGACATATGGACAATTATCAATCAATCAAGTGCCGTGCCGGTTGGCGTAGACAATCATGTCTGTCCACATCTGTCTGTCTCTGGTACAATCCATCAATTCTGTAACCGAACCATTGCCAAACCATGATTTCAAGTCCTCCGGAACTTGGTCCCTTTGTCTCCCTCTCTCTTCCCCTGTATTTTGCCTCTTGTAACCAAATTTTCTAAACTGCCCTTGCGAATTATATGTTCGAAAAACCTTGATTGTCTGCTTCTTATTTGATCGATTAAATTTCAATATGAATCTTGTCTCTGATAAGATCTCTTCATTGGTCTTTCTAGCTATCCATGGATCTTTCAACATTCTTCTGAGGAACCACATTTCTGTGGCTTCCAATGTTCTTACCATTTGTCTGCTCATTGTCCATGACTCACTGCCATTTAAAAGTATTGACTCTACATATCATTGGATTACTCTTTTCCTAAAGGTCACTGCAAGTTATAGCAACATGATTTCAGTTAGATTATCAAGAAAGGGAACAAATAATTTGTAATATTAAGAACTGTAGGATATTTAACTATATGTGACTAGTTGATTTTGATTATATTTTAATGTGGTGGTATTGTTGGTTGCAGTTAGTTAAGTTACTTGTAGTTGCCAACAGAAGAGTAGATTAACAATTTTGGTCACAGATTAACTTGTTAATGTTGTTAGTTACTAACTTTTAGCATGTACTACCTATGTTTCCAACATAAGAAGCATTGGACCAATACTTTATTTGACAATAACTCTTTGTAAGCACATACAGTTGTTTGTTTCACTTGCTGAAGTCATTTGCCCCATTAACAATTCTTCATATTTGACTTACACGACAAGATTGATTGGTACACTAGCTCTGTTCTTTCTCCTTGATTATTGTATTCTGGGATGAACATGGGCAAATGGTTTCTTAGCAATATTTAGTTTGCGGATGCTCCATACGTTATCAGTCCTTGTAATGCCCAGAGAAACAAAAATGAGAGACAGATTTAGATCTCACCTGGGTCTGTTTTCTATCTTCAAAGTTCTACTGTAAATGTTTATTTCTATCGTTCTCGTATATTTTACCTATGCTCTCTTATGCTATATGACTGCATACTTAATTGTATGGAGAACTGGCTTCTCAACCCGGACATATCCTGATCATAGCTGAATACAGGAAGAACTTGAGTTGGCCCAACAAGGAATGGCTACTCTACTCTAAGTTATTCAAAGAAATTAGAAACAGCTGCTGTAAATATGGACTTCTTGTCATCTTGCACTTTCAGCAAACATTTCCTATCAAGGACTGAGCATTTACTTTAGTTACAAAAGTCACATATTTTGATTACTTGTTAAATCCTTAACCACGTAGCTAGTGGTTGAACTCAAACAATAAATATACAGTGGTTCACATTTTTGTATGGTGGACTCCCCCGGTTTACATGATGACAATTTATGTCTGACTATATAGGTGAGGCAAAAATTTGAAAGCTATTACCCTGTGTGGTGTTGGGGCCTGCAAGGGAAACAGAATAGTACCATTGCAACCTACAATGCAGGTTGTAAGGGGCGACTGATGTAGGCTCTAGGGATGCTACCCTAGTAAATAAAAAGCAACGCAGAAATTGGATGTGCTGGCCTACTTGTAGGCGCATAACTGGCACAACGTACAATCGCTCTTAGGCTCAGATTACATACAAATCACACAGTGGTTGACAAGTGGTTGATATGGAGCGTTCGAAGAAGAAGAAAGCTATTTTGTAAGTTCTCTTATGGTGGCATTTTGAGCAAGCTGAAAGGGTGTAATGATATTGATTCTAACTAGATTTCCAGTTGTAGAAACCACTAGTCTAAGCTAATATTACAACAGTAACCCAACCTTTCAGTTGTAGAAACCACTAGTCTAAGCTAATATTACAACAGTAACCTAACCTTTCAGTTGTAGAAACCACTATTCTAAGCTAATGTTACAACAGTAACCCAACCTTTCAGTTGTAGAAACCACTAGTCTAAGCTAATGTTACAACAGTAACCCAACCTTTCAGTTGTAGAAACCACTATTCTAAGGTAATGTTACAACAGTAACCCAACCTTTCAGTTGTAGAAACCACTAATCTAATCTAAACTAATGTTGCAACACAATATAAAAAAAAAATATTTTGCCATATTTCAGATGTATTCTATGGTGGTGAAGCCCTGACAGCAGAACAGCCTCAGTCTTACACCTGCCCCCATTGCTCTAGGATGGGTTATTCAGAGTCCAGCCTTCATGAACATGTTACGGCAGATCATTCAGACATCTCTGCTGAAGTGGTGAGATTACACTTAGAACAAACTTGGGGTTAGACTAGTCCTGATGTGAACGGAACACTGACTTTTTTCTCTCATGTACCATACTGGATGATACAGGTGATCACAGGCCTCGACAATTTCTTGTTCCTGTTGCTGACTTTTTTCCATGTCATAAGGTTAATCTGACCATTATTGTCTTTCTTTGCTTCCTTTTCCATAATTTTGCCTGTTGTCACAACATACTTCAAACTATTAACTGTTTATTGCTTGACTTGAAACGAGTGTCTTTTTTCTGTTATTATTGATTGAAATCTTAGCCATTGCAATCTGAACAGACCCATTGGTGTTCAGTCTCTCACAGCATATGTCAAAGGGCACGCAAGTTGATGCTTCTCATTGCTCATTTGTTAAACATACTCAACTCATTCTGCCCTCTCAGACATCAAATGTTGCTCATCAAGGTGGTAGCTAAGTAGTGAAGGGTACCCCCTTATCCATCTTCATCATCACAGTTTCCAGTACTATTGATACAGGCATGTCTGCTCTCTCATTACTGCAAACTCCTGCATGTCCAGAACAGTTTATCCATGTAAGTTGGAAGCCTTTATAAACAATATTCACCATTGCTCTTTGGTTCACCAGAGCAATATGCCATTGCTCTTTGGCCCCTGTAGCCACTCACTTCCCATCTTTCTTCCTTCTGGATGTAACATTACATCTGTCTACCCTTCTAGATGTAACATTACATGTCTGCCCTTATAGGTGCAACATTACATCTGTCTGCCCTTCTAGATGTAACATTACATCTGTCCACCCTTCTAGGTGCAACATTACATTTGTCTGCCCTTCTAGGTGCAACATTACATTTGTCCACCCTTCTAGATGTAACATTACATCTGTCTACCCTTCTAGGTGCAACATTACATCTGTCCACCCTTCTAGATGTAACATTACATCTGTCTACCCTTCTAGATGTAACATTACATCTGTCTACCCTTCTAGATAATAAGCAGAAGATTGTGGTAGATTATCAGAATTCATGGAAACTATGTTTAAAGAAAGTTAACGCCAAATCTTATATATGATTGACAACATTTTTGTTAGTGTTAACAATTAAGGGCAACTATTTTGATACAATAGTGCCAATATGTTTTTTTTTTTTTTTCTTGTTTTTTTCTTTGTCCACTTTCAACTCAGACGAAGTTTCATCTCTGAAACTGATTTTTGCGTGAAAATCCGTTTTCCAATTTCTTACAATGGCAGCAGCGGCACATTGTAAATTACTTTACACTGGCAGCCGTGTGCTCAATGTACTCGTAATTAGTATTCCTCGCCATACAGGCAGATTTTCTCCGACTTCAGAGGTACTCACGTTATCGTCCTGAGTAAGACCAGGGGACCCGAACAAATGCCGGACAGTAGGTTCGAACCCGAGCTATGAGGCGTCTCACAGCTAGCAGGCCGAGCTACTATCAACTACTCTAGGCAGTCCCCCGCCAATATGTAAATATAGATGAACAGTATATTCAACACCATTTTACTAGATAACAGTGTGATTTGGGGAGGGGGTAGATTTGCCTCTTTTATTCTTCAAAGAGTTTGATTTATTGGAATTGATAGTATCCAGTGAGTCTCACAAGACAAGACACTGGATGTAGTTTCCATAAGGAAATTGTAGTTTCCATGTAGTGAGTTGCTTCTCTCTCAAGGACCTCATGGACTCAACACACTACATTCCTATGCTTCTTAGTACTTTCTCTTCTTGTGCTCCATATTCTATATGTGTATATGTTATATATATTTGATTTTTATTATCTTCTTTTTTCTACTTCTAATTTTTTTGCATCTATTTCGTTATTCGTTTTTAATCACAGATTTTCATTTTAGGGCCATTAGAAATTGATTGTCTGATTTTATATGTTCTGTGACATGTAAGAAGTGAAAAATTCACTTCTGTTGTATCTTTGCTTGATAAAGGCCTTTTGGTTGAAACGTTGCTGTGTATTGTTTTTGTATTTTCTCAAACTACTTTGTTTTTACGTGTTTCACCATTGCGACATAGTTTTACTACATTCTTCCCTTATATTGATAATTTCTTTCTCAATGCACATCTTAAATGACTTGGTTGTCTTGGTTCACCAATTCTCAAACCAATACTTAGAACCTATTTCCAACTGTGCTTGCACAAACTCGTTCTAGTTTGGTGTATACATATCTGCATTCCAAGTTTAATTCACATTCTTTGAATGAAGGAAGAGCTGCCTCAATGTTATTTTACATCAAGATACAAGATAATAACCTAGCCTATTATAAATATTACTAAGAAATTGTCATTTTAACTGATTAGCTACTGAGTTGAAAAACAGGTTGTGGCTGAATGAAATTGATGTCCTATTTTCACATTGCAGGTGTATGTACAAATTCAGCTGTAGTTTTCTTAATTATTAACAGATGTTTATGAGTAATATAATATTTTGTAGGTAAATTAATTTTCTTTAAGATCGTTCTAAAACAAATAAATAGTGGCGCTCCCAGCGACTTATTGAACCCAATAAGTTAAACAGTGAACAGTATTTAACATGAATATAGTAATATTATTAGCAGTATGTAATATGTGATTGATATTCTGAGCATACAATTTGGTCATACTGGAACCGTCTCTGGCTATATCATTAGTGCAGTCATTAACACACCAATATGTTTCCTATCCAGGTTTGTCCTATATGTGCTTCATTACCAGGCGGGGACCCTAATCATGTGACTGATGACTTTGCATCTCACTTAACTGTTGAACACAGGACACTCAGAGATTTCATATCCTTTTTTTGTTATGTTACCATTGTTACAAAGAAAATACACTGTAGTAGTAGTACCGAAGCTATTATTAACATCTTTACCATCTTAGTCCCGTTGTGTGGATGCCTGATAAACAAATCTCAGAACAGTTGATGTATTGTGAGTTTGATGTCAAACTACAAGGTTGGTGGGCTGAAAAAAAGGCTTCAAAGACACTCTTCGTGTCTCTAAAATACTTTGATATAGACACCACGGCTAGAAATTCCTTGAGTAAAATTGCCAAATGTGGAACTGCAACAGCACAAGAGGAATTTGCATAGCTGAGATTTGTCGTTCATACACAAGTTGGATACACTCCAAAATAAATGTCTAAGAACAATGTAGCAAATTTTCTGAATACAATAGCAAACAAAGAGATTTAAAAATGAACAATCTGTGCATCATTGGAGGCCATCATGAACAGACGAAAATGGAGGTGGATTGAACATGTATGTCGCATGCCAGTATTGGCTAGGGCAGCTCTGCAATGGACAGTGGATGGGAAAAGAAGGCCTGAACATCCAAAGGAAACTTGAAGGAGAACTGTGGAAAGAGAGTGAAAAGATTGTGGCCTAACATGGGAAACAAGTAGAAAGGTGGCAGAACAGCAACAATGAAAATCTCTTGTGGAAGATTTATGTATGAAATTGAATATGAAGAAGACATATATATATATAGAGAGAATCAGAGTACTGATGAGGCTCGGAGAAAACAAACTGCAAAAAGACAGAACACTCAAAAGGTCCAACCCGTGATGGGGGATTGTGTTCCAGGATTATTCTCTACAATCACCTCCGCACACACCAGAGAGGTGCAACAACACATGTATGAGGCTGTTATCATCACTTGCAATGGACAGCTATTATTACTATACTATCTTAGTTTTAGTTTTCATCTTATTTTAGAACATGGATATACACTTTGTATGGTAGTATTTCACATTAGCAGTTAAATATGTATTTCTTTGGTGTAGCACTAAAGAGTTTTAGTATCCACAAAATATATGGTAGTCCTGGTAGAATGTATTTCTTCAATCAATCAAATGTCATGCCTGCCGGAGTATGTGATCATGTCTCTCCACAACTCTCTCTCCTTGGTATTAATCAATTCTGAAGTCCATCTTTTGTTGAACCACAATGTCAGAACACCCAACATCTTCACTCTCTGTCTTCCACAATCTCTCCTCCATGAATTTTACCCTCTGTCTCCAAATGTTCATAAAACCTTCTCTTCACATTATATGCATGAAGAACCTTAATTGTCTAATTCTTTTGTTAAGGTTTTGTTGTGTGCAGGCATGTTTTAAAACCTCATTAATTTTCTTTGCTGTCCATGCATTTCTTCATCATCAAGGTGCGTATCCTTTATAGGACATTGCTATTTTTGCATCACATCTGAAATTCACTCTGTCTCTAACCAGTTCACCCACTTCATTGATGGTCATATTCATGGTTTCTTTAATATCTTTTAGTCATCTTCTTGGTCTGCCTCTGCATCCTGGGACCATGCCCTCTAATGTTGTTCTCTTCAGGTCATTGTGACGCTTGATGTGACCAAAGTATCTAATTTTTCTGTATATGTATAGTATGTTGTTTATCAGCCAATTGTCTTTAACATTCAGTTATTTCAGGACATCAGTGTTCTTTCTTTTTGCTGTCCATGGTATTTGTAGCATCTTTCTGTAGCAAAGGTCTTACAGACATCATGCATTTCTTACAGGCATCAAATACCAATAACTATTTTGATGCAGCAGTTATTTTATTGTACACTGTTATACTATCTGAGTTGTTCTTAAGTCATAACCTTGAGTACAACTCACCAAACATGTGTTCTAATTAATTGTATTTGTTATTGTTGTAATAGATCCCAGAACAACAGTGACTGATATCTTTCATTTATTTTATAGCTAAGTACAATAGCTGTATGCTTTATTAAGTTTGAGTGTGAACATTTTTAATCTTTAAAGCTATTATAGGATATCACAAAGATACTGTATAGTAGATTATAGTGTTTATAAATGGTGTCAGATTCAGATTTGTTGCGCCTTAACGAACACCACGATGAACCTCCTGGACTACGCCATGTACGACGCATTCCACATCCAGGGCGAGGTGTTGGTGGTTCACGTACACGCCGCACCAACATGCAACACTTTGGCACAGGGGGCTCAGCTCTGACAGGTCTTTCACCAAGTAGCAGGGAAAATATGGATCCAATTGCAGGTTCTTATTTAGTTTTGTAATATACAGTTTGAGTTTGACACAATTTATACAAGAATGCATGGAAAATCCTTTACAATTTTTTTATTTTCTAAGAACAGGCACTGTAGATTTCAATTCCAATATATTCTTCATCTAATGTTTTCAGACATCGATTTGTATACTTTTAAAGTAGTTTTTAGTGGTAAACCAAAGTCCATGTATATCTCTGTATATAGCTTGTCTTGGACTGATATGGGGATTGGCCATGTGTTTTCTCTCTGTTCCGTGTATGTTGAACATTCTTGCAGTATGTGTGACTCTGTCATCTTGCTTGTGCCACATGTACATATGTCGAAAGGGCCTATTTTGTAGTTGTTAAACAGATGGTACCTCATCCTATTGTGCCCTGTTCAGAGATGGAAAATAACAACCTGTTCTTCTCTGCTTAGTTGGTGGTATGGCAATTTCTTTTATTAGAATACAATAGTAGCTTTAACAAATAAAAGAACACGTGAGCAAATATCAACATGACATAAGATACCATATAGTAAGGTATTGAAGATCAGTTACAGTTGACATTTGTGTTCTAATCTTCTAATTGACATGGCCTGAAATGTAAATTAATGTTACAAAGAATGTTAGAAGAATGAAAAATGGTTTATAAAATTGAATTTTGTTGTATTTTAAAAATGAACTCCCCAGAACTGTTGTCACAATTGTCAAGTGTACGGCTCGCAGCTGCAGCACAGAGTGTTTCATCACAGCTACAGCAACTGGAGATGCAACTGCAGTCCACAAGGTAACTGATAAATATTTGCGAGTTGATTATCATAAGATAAATTTATGTAACTAACATTTTCTAGAGTAATGTAAAACAGTGTAATGGTGTTCTATACCAATTAAAATATAATTTTTAATGTTTTGGAAAAGTGTAGTAGCAATGCAACATTGGGTAATAATTTCTTCTTTGAACGTCTCCGTATCGACCACTTGTTAACCACTCTGTGTGATCTGAGCCTAAGAGTGATTGTACGTTATGTGAGTTATGCGCCTACAAGTAAGCAAGCAAACATATCTGATTTCTGTGACACTTTTATTTACTAGGTAGATCCCTAGGCCCCTACCTCAATCGCCTCTTATGACTTGTCTTGTAGGTCGCAGTGGTACTATTCATTGCTTCCCTTACGGACCCTGGCACCACTCAGGTGGAATAATAAATTAATTATAATTATCTATAGTGTATTTATTATTAAAAGCCTTATAAGTTCATTTATTGATGTAACTTGTTCTTTGGTTTGCAGACAACAACTGGAGCGCTTACCACAAAGACAGGTAGAACAACCAAAACCACCAGCCACTAGTAATCCAATTCCTACCCAACCAGAACCTACCAGCATCTCTGCCATAATAACCAAGTCAGAATCCCAGTTTCTCCTCACAAAGTACGTATGTCATGCGCTTCAAGAGGTTTAGTATCATTAATAAAGATACCAAAACTAGGAAACATTTACTGTTATCAGTTTCATTAGGTTTCTGCTTAAAAAGCAGAACACACATTTCTACTAGAAGAAACACAATTAATTAATCTTGTTTTACTGTGGTAGTAGTGTTTGTCCTTCTGTCATCATAGTGTTTTTTGAACTCATAAAATTGTATTTCAAGTGATAATTTATTTAACATGCTTAATGTTTGGCATCTGTCTGGTTACCTTTTGAATCATACTTGGTATGATGCAGTAGTGCTATACTTTTCTGCCATAATAATGGATGACTTAGGGTTGTAATAACTCCAGTAACTGGTCATACATTTTCATGTATTTAGTGATATCGGAGTTATAGACACCAATGCAATCTCTTAATACCCACGTTATGTTATCTTACATTTGTGTTGTAGCAAAAATCTATAATCTCTATCCTAACAAGAATTAGCACACATATAATCTTTTTCTTTTCACTTTCTTCCCAATACCACACAAACGCACATTTTCAGAACAATATTGTTACTGAGCCTTTGTTCAGTCCTGCAATACTTTTCACTTCCTGAAGACGTAAATATAAATAAGTAATTGCTGAGGATTTCTCTGTTGTTAAGCTGTTGCCTTGTGTTTTGAAGGTCATGAGTTTGAATCCGGGCCCTGTCGGTCTTTTCACAAGTGCATTTTTTCCAGAGACCACTAGGATTGTTGCCGGAGTTCATGCTTTGTGCAATACTCTCAGCAGATTGCGTGCCATTTCTGCGAAGATGGACCGAGCCAAATGGGGTAAAGCCTGGTGCAATGAAGCCAATCCTTCATCTTTAGACTTGTTGAGTAATTGCTGAACCCCCAATGACAATGGCTTATTTGAAACCATGTAACTTGTATTGTTAAGAGTGACCAACTACTTGTTTCGGTTAAAAGGAAGTGATATGTTTATGTTATTTGGTGTAAGACATGAACATCGAGGAACATTGACTCATAAACGTCACATCTTGGAGGAAACTGAAGTAGTTTGGTCATGTTAAACTCATTTTGAAAGCGCCGTCTTCTTCTTCTTTGCGTTCATTCTTTACGACCAATTATAAACATTCTTTGTGATATGTTTGATCTTTGCCAAGAATGTGTATACGTTACACATTGGTTTGGTAGACCCCTAAATGCATAGACTTCTACACGTTTAGGACACGTGCATCCGATTTCAGCCAAACCTCCTTAGTCACCTCTTATGACATGCATGGCAGGTAACAGTGGTTCTATTCTTTACACCCCAAATTTGGGCCGGTAACCACTCGGGCGGAAAGAGTCGTAAAAGGAAGGCATATTTCTGAAAGATGAGATAGTGGATAACCAAGTGATGAACATTAGTGACAATTTAAAAAACAAAACATATGGACGACTACATACGGAGACATTCAAAGTAGAATTAGAAATGTTTGAATGTCTCCGATGAAGTCGTCCATATGTTTTTGTTTTTAAAATCTCACTCCTGTTGTTCGCTTGCTTGATAAAGGCCTTGTTGGTCGAAATGTTGCTGTACTCTGGAGTTGCAATCCTTGCCACAGTTGTTACAGATGAAACTGGAGACTGAAGCTGATACAGTTTTGAATATCAACAGCAATGATATCTGTACAAGTCGTCATACATCTACTATGTTAACCTATTTTTTCCAGATAAAGATCTGACATTAAGCATTACTTAGATATGTAAGATTAGATAAAGTTTCAACAGAAATATCTAATAATTTGTTTATTTATTGTGCTATTGCAGGTTGTGTGCTGAAAGTGCCTGTGGTGGTTTAGGTGCAAATGCAGGTGAGAGTGACATCTTGCAGCGCAGTGTGTTTGTGCAGGAGTTGCTGCTGTCAACATTAGCAGAACAACTGAATTTGACAACAGATGGTGAGGGAGATGACCCAGGTTCTATTTTGGAGGCTCTTCATTCTCAAGGTTCAGAGGGCGAACAGGGTTCCTCACCTGTACAGAAAGAGAACAGAAATACTAATGAGTCACACAGCAAGCACCGAAGTACTAGGACATCAAGCAATGTGAGTGGAGCAGTGGAGAAAGCGCATGGTGGAAGAGGGGCAAGACCTGTGTCTGCTGGCACTTTTAGAGAAAGTTCATGGGGTCATCCTGGCAGTGCATCTTCTGCCAGCAGTCCGCGTCAGGCATGTAGTCCGATCACTGTTCCAAACACAGTAGTTGTTCATGGTCCCAATCTAGGGTCTTCAGGTGGGGTCAGCTTAGTTCAAGGTAGGGCTTCATCTGCCCCTCATGGGGGCAGAGAAAGAGGTTTAAATCCTGCCTCAGCCAAACGGAGCATGCTCAAACACATGCCACCTCCACGTGGAGCGACAGATACAGATCCTCCCCCACACTAGCCTCAAAATACTATTCTTGAGAAGCTCTCTTTATCTTTCTAGCTAAGTACTCAAGTTTAAAGAAACACATCCACCATTATTCAGTTATTTCAAAGTGTGTCAGTTCATATCAATGAACATCCAGTCTTTTTATTCAATAAATGCTCCTTTCGATATCTGTTTGCTAACAACACATATTTTGGAAATTGGATTGACCTTAGAACAGTTTATTTGTAAATGTTAACATTTCTGGGGCATTCTAAACATTTTTACTTCTCATTTGCTCCAAGTTTATTTGTTATTTTTCCCCCTCTAAAATCCTGCTTCTGTTGAAGACCATGTAGTGAGAGCTATTGTTTGTAGTTTTTCTTATCCATGTAAATATACATAGTAAAAGCCTTGACCTGAAGGTTGTCTTGTATGTGTTTCAGAAGTAAAGAAATTATAAGAACCTGTTCATGTCTGTGTTTTTCATGATTCAGGTTTCAATGAAACTGTGATATTTGTCTTGTACTCCATGTAAATTTCCCTTGAGAGCGAAATATCAATAGTTCAACCTCGTCTTTTGATTGAGGCTGCAACTGTATCTTGTATGAACCTCTTCGAGTTTCACCACGCGACATGTATGTATGCTGTGTGTATCTTGTCTGTCACATGTATTGTGTGTATCTTTGAGTTTCACACACGTATGTATGGGTTGTGTGTGTCTTGTCTGTCATATGATATGTGTGCTGTGTGTATGATGTCACTTACATGGTATGCATGTACTGTAAGTACCCTGTCTGTAACAACATGTACATATGTGCTCTGTGTACCTTGTCTGTCACATGACTTGTACATATGTGCTGTGTGTACCTTGTCTGTCACTCACATGACATGCATGTATATGCTGCATATACGGTATCTGAACATCTGATGATACATATATGTACCACATATCACTTGTCTTACTACTTGTTTTAACATGATCATTCTCAAACATTCACTTTTCTTATTGCAATTTTGATGTGAAATGCTAGAATAAAACTATAATTCAACCATATTGTTTCAAGGGCAGTAATTCAAAGAAAATTGATTTGTTTGTCTGTGCTTGCTTGTATTGTATTAAGTGAACTATCAGTTAATAGAAATATACCAGACTTGTCTTAGACATTCACTTTTGTCTAGTGTCTTCAGGGACTATTGTAATCTATAGGCATATGTATACATACAGGCTTTCTACATTCCATTGCTAATTAATACCTCACTAGTCATCAAGTGTTTGCTTGGGGGGGAAAGTTCATGCCATACGGAATATGTGAAGTTCTCATCTGGTTGTATTCTCAATTTGAAAATTATTTCTCGTTACAAGTGAGCTGACAAAAACTTATCATCGGAAATTTGAAAAAGTGACGGTAATAATTTTTGTGAATGGAATAAGTACAATTAAGAATTATTCTTATTCAAATGCTCCATATTGATCACTTGTTAAACCACTCTATGTGATCTGAGTCTAAGAGCGATTGAACGTTGTGCCAGTTATGCGCCTACAAGTAGGCAAGTACATCCGATTTCTGCGATGCTTTTTATTTACTAGTGTAGCTTCCCTAGGCCCCTACTTCAGTCGCCTCTTATGACATGCCTTGTAGGTCACAGTTACTATTCTTTGCTCCCCTTGTGAGCTCTGCAACACACGGGTAGTGTACATAATCAATTTTTAAGATCGAGTTTACCACGTTCAATACAGAAGTGCTTCACTAATATCTGGATTCTGCAAGAAAAAAATTAGACTGCATAGCCACATCTGCACTGCCTCATCATATCTTGATCTGACTGTACTTTTCACAGACTGCATTCTTTATGGATTATAAACATATGATAATCACATGTAGGTGAGATGAATAGGCAAGATGTGGAAAACTTGTCAAATGTAAATTCTTGATTTTCATTACTTTTGCACAAGCTGGGCAACAATATATTGAAACTGAGCATGTACTGTGTAAGACAGTAACACATTGAGCAACACAGACAATTTTATCTATATGACCTGATTGGCAGATCATAGTATCATTCACTGTTGATAGTGAATCTCTTGGGAATGCAATGTTACAAGATTGAGTGTCTGCAGTCCTAGAAGATCATTAGCATTGAGTTGTCATCCGACCACACTGTTCACGACTTTGCTTTTGAAGGTGATAAATGTTGCAGCTCTATTAGTCTCTGGCTGAATGTAGTGGAACCCAGATTCGTCAGCAGTGACTATATCTCCTTCAGTTCCATAACATTGTAAGAAATATTCACACAGTTTGTTCCGTTTGTATGTGAACCCTAGGTACCTACCTAGCGGGGACTTGTGATTCTGCAGCACATAATGAATGTTGTAGTCTGCATAGCCTTGGCTGGTCTACAATTCTCCGTCCACTACGTCTATTGTTACCTGCTGGTTTTCGTTGATTATTTGTTCCACTGCAGGGATAGTGTCAGGCGTAGTTGCAATACATGATCAGCCAGAGCAGGATACATCTGTCAGTTGACACAGCACTTTAAAACTTCCTGTGCCACTCATAAACCTGAAGCAACACACAAGCCTCACCATAATTGTCTCTTCATTCTCTGATATATATAGTTTTAAAACTAAATTATGAATTTTCAATTCCAATGTTGTATCAGTATTAACACCAATGAGAGTTGGAAAATGGCTAAAGATATAGAAAGTAAATTGAATGCATTTGAAAATAGATGTCTGGGAAAAATGATGAACATAAAATGGAACAAATTGAGAAATTATGAAATCAGAGATGTCTAGTCACCCACTAGTAACAGTTGTTATAAGAAAGAGAAGATGGAGATATGTTGGGCATACTCTTGAGAAGAAAAGATCAAAGAATCACAAAGCAGGCATTAAAGTGGGAGACAAAGGGTTCAAGAAAGAAATGATACCCTAGGGAAACCCTGCTGAAGTGAACTTTGCTGAGAGAGACAAGAAATATCAAACTCAATTCCATAGAAGAGATTGAATGGATTTCCCAGAATAGAGCGGTATATCTTTTTCGAATGCTCCATATTGACCTCTTGCTAACCACTCTGTGATTTTTATGCGATCTAAGCTTAAGAGCGATTGTATGTTGTGCCAGTTATGCACCTACAAGTAGGCCAGCACATCCGATTTCTGCTCTGCTTTTTATTTACTAATCCAGCTTCCCTAGGTCCTACAGCAGTCACCTCTTACGACATGCCTTGTAGGTCACAGTGGTATTATTCTTTGCTTCCCCAGCACCAGACAGACGTGGAGTGTATTGAGACATTTCTTGCAGACCATATTTAACTAATAACTTTATGGGTGGAATATAATAATTCTCAGATGAATGTCTGCTGGTTTCACACCTAAGTGGAATATAATAAACCTCAGATGAATGTCTACTGGTTTCTCACCTAAGTGGAATATAATAATTCTCAGATGAATGTCTGCTGGTTTCTCACCTAAGTGGAATATAATAAACCTCAGATGAATGTCTACTGGTTTCGCACCTAAGTGGAATATAATAATTCTCAGATGAATGTCTACTGGTTTCGCACCTAAAGTGCCCAAAAATTGATACTGCACACTGCTCCTTTCTGGTGCATATTTCTGATTGGATTTCTTAGCTATGATTTTCTGCTATAATATTTCACCAGGAAATCATACTAATAATAAAATATCAGGAAAGAAGGTGGATAAATGACATAGTAGAACTTTGTCAAAAGCAAAAATAACTATCACCCAAGCCACTAGAGAAACGCAAGACAAAAACAGAAAACCACGACACTGGGCAACAACCTGGTAACCATGTGACGACAAAAGAAACAAATTTCAAGTCGAGAGTACAACCTGCAAACACTGATACCTTATACAGAAGGGCATAACATATCTTTAGTACTGCCATTTAATATGTGATTTAGAGATTTCATTGTCATAATAAGATTAATCTTTGACTCTCTGTCATATATGAATAAAATCAAGCATTAAACGCAACTATCATTCCTTGTTCAGGATTGTTTCAGATTGTGAATTTTAGTGCACCACTTATACTGTACTTGAATAATTATAGGGTTATTCTTATGGAGAAATCCAACAGAATCACATTTGTTCCAGACAATTTTCATATATATTTGAATGCAGTTTTTAATGCAATTACAGTACTGTAACACCAATTATGCTGTGTTTATCTGATATGTATTAGTAATATGTCATTATATAATGTGTGCACAAGTTATCAGTTAGTTACTGATAGGATGTCATAGCACTCTGGGCAGATCCATAGCTGCTCATTTGTCCCCAGCAGATGTTGAACTGATGGTTCCTGTGACTTGCTGGTTCCTGTGACTTGCTGGTTAAACACACTACTCATTCTACCCCTCAAGTGTCCAGTTCTAAATTTACAACATGTAATTCCAAACTTCTTAAATTTCTGGATAGATTCAATATCAATTTTGAACAAATCATTGAAGAACTGCAAATCAAACTTCAGAGCGTATTAGTGAAGAAAGTGCAGATATGATGCATCCTAGATATATATCAATGTTCCATGGTTGTAAATCAACTAAACTGTCTTACAGATTGAGCCAGAGTCTAATTAGAAGAATGAAGTTGAATATAAAACAGGACCTTATATTAAATCAGCATGTTCACGATTTGTTAACTTTTCATCACAGTACATTACTTCTGAAGTCAGAGAAAACACCCTGTATGGCGGAACACTGTTAATAAGGAAAGCAGGAATTCATGCAAAAAGTTGTCAGAAATGCCATACCAGGCATGCACCTGAATTCATAGCGGTCTAACGCAGAAAAAGATCACTGCATATATCTAAGAATCCATTTTTAATAATATGTGATATATTGAAGAATATGATGCTAGGCTTGCATTTTTCTTTGGTCAATGTTGCACTATGGTTATGATATGGTTAACATCATGTCGGCTGTCTTTACTTTCCAGGGTTTCTCTGGTACCCAATTGAGACTGGGTAGACCTCAGAGCAGTTTGCAGTTGGAAAAATCTCACTCCATCTAGGAATTGAACCAAGACCATTCTTCTAGTCAGTAAATGCACTAATCACTGTGCTACTCGGGCTCACAACTGTGTTAAGAATTTCACGAATAAGAAATGTTTCTGTACAAACATTTAGCATAGCGCTCATTATCTGCAACTTTCAAAACCTATTCTGTACAAACATTTAGCGTAGCGCTCATTATCTGCAACTTTCAAAACCTATTCTGTACAAACATTTAGCATAGCGCTCATTATCTGCAACTTTCAAAACCTATTCTGTACAAACATTTAGCGTAGCGCTCATTATCTGCAACTTTCAAAACCTATTCTGTACAAACATTTAGCATAGCGCTCATTATCTGCAACTTTCAAAACCTATTCTGTACAAACATTTAGCATAGCGCTCATTATCTGCAACTTTCAAAACCTATTCTGTACAAACATTTAGCGTAGCGCTCATTATCTGCAACTTTCAAAACCTATTCTGTACAAACATTTAGCGTAGCGCTCATTATCTGCAACTTTCAAAACCTATTCTGTACAAACATTTAGCATAGCGCTCATTATCTGCAACTTTCAAAACCTATTCTGTACAAACATTTAGCGTAGCGCTCATTATCTGCAACTTTCAAAACTCATTCTGTACAAACTGTGTGATGACAATCATTACAAAGAGATTTTAATTCTCATGTTTAAAATTGTTACTAGCAACCTCCTAATCCGATTGAATTTATGAAAATTGTGGCAAATCCTTTACAGGACTTAGCTATCAACAACAGTAAACTAATCGTCGATTTTCTAGGCACCACCTATACATTCAGTAGTTTGCCATTGCTTTCTGAACGGTGAGCTCTATTTTTATCATTCGTAAAATTCCTATTTGTTTCCAAACTTGCCCACCGTGGAGTTTGAACCAGATATGCTTGGGTTGTGATCGAGCTCACTACCGCTTAAGCTACAGATGCTCACAATCTAATTTATGCTAAAATATGATTAAAATTGTATCTTTCAGTCACATTTAAAACCAAGTAAAATAGAATATTTAAAATAGTATCGGTTGTTGTGTTGGTGTTAGTGATACAATATTCTTTTAGTTATCTTTTGTGTGGTATCTTCAAACAAGATCAATCACTACATTGAGCACAATTCAGAAATGTATTATTTTAAAAATTATATTTAGTATGATAGATGCATATATATATATATATATTTGTTAGCTTTGCTGTTCTTTATGTCATGCAGTACAGTATTTTCTTTTTGATTTTTCCAGTCTGGCTGAGTTTTTTTTTTTTTTGCTAACCATAATAGTTTGTAAGTGTAAATACTTGTGTTATTACAAG
Organism: Arion vulgaris; assembly: GCA_020796225.1. Lineage (NCBI taxonomy): Eukaryota > Metazoa > Mollusca > Gastropoda > Stylommatophora > Arionidae > Arion > Arion vulgaris. The sequence continues at coordinate 15,161,218 of CM036756.1, forward strand.
CTAGCCGTTTGTTTGTGTGTAAGAATCTTTGATATATCTGTTATATGAGGACTGTCATTAAAGCACTCTCCAGACATGTCCATAGATGCTATGATCTCCTCCTCAACAAATCCAACAGCAACCCAACACACCAGTTCGATGTTCTTTGATATATATATATACATGCACACACTTATATATGAAAAAAATGTATATATATTCCTCTTGTACCGTTATACGTTACATAGGGCCTGCAAATAATATCTCCATACCGCTCTGACCTGGACAACTCGCTCAATCTCTTCCATGGAATTGAGTCTGATATTTCTTGCCTCTTTCAGCAAAGTTCGTTTCAGCGTTTTCCTTGGGGAATTCTTTTCTGAAATAAGTGTGTGCATATATATATGTATATAAAGAAAACGATCAGGGAAAAGTGGACAACTGTTGAGGCCCTGTTCCCCACAAGAAGTGGAGAGAGTATATATATATACACACACAAAGATACACACTTATTATTGATATTCTTCAGTCACAAAGTACTATCTTCAAGATGCAAGAATGTTCTTAGTACTGTAATGTGGATGTGTAAGGGTATATTTCTGTAATTTAAGTTATGTCCATTGTAAGTTTTCAAAGTATTCTGGTGAGACAGAGGGACTAACAGATGCTTGAAACTGTGAGCATTGTTGATGAGTCTGGAATAAATTGTGTACACTTTGATATCGGTTTGATTTTTATGTTTGTCTCATGTTATGGCAGTCATGTTTGTCATTAAATGTCTCCTTCTGAATAAGACACTATGAAATCCTTACACTTCAACTTGATTCAAAGCTGAATAAGACACTATGGAATCTCTACACTTCAACTTGATTCAAAGCTGAATAAGACACTATGGAATCTCTACACTTCAACTTGATTCAAAGCTGAATAAGACACTATGAAATCCTTACACTTCAACTTGATTCAAAGCTGAATAAGACACTATGGAATCTCTACACTTCAACTTGATTCAAAGCTGAATAAGACACTTTATGGAATCCTTACACTTCAACTTGATTCAAAGTGAATAAGACACTATGAATCTTACACTTCAACTTGATTCAAAGCTGAATAAATTGTTACACTTTGATTCGTTGAATGTTTGTCTACACTTCAATTTGATTCAAAGCTGAATAAGACACTATGAAATCCTTACACTTCAACTTGATTCAAAGCTGAATAAGACACTATGGAATCTCTACACTTCAACTTGATTCAAAGCTGAATAAGACACTATGAAATCCTTACACTTCAACTTGATTCAAAGCTGAATAAGACACTATGAAATCTCTACACTTCAACTTGATTCAAAGCTGAATAAGACACTATGGAATCTCTACACTTCAACTTGATTCAAAGCTGAATAAGACACTATGGAATCTCTACACTTCAACTTGATTCAAAGCTGAATAAGACACTATGAAATCTCTACACTTCAACTTGATTCAAAGCTGAATAAGACACTATGAAATCTCTACACTTCAACTTGATTCAAAGCTGAATAAGACACTATGAAATCCTTACACTTCAACTTGATTCAAAGCTGAATAAGACACTATGGAATCTCTACACTTCAACTTGATTCAAAGCTGAATAAGACACTATGAAATCCTTACACTTCAACTTGATTCAAAGCTGAATAAGACACTATGAAATCTCTACACTTCAACTTGATTCAAAGCTGAATAAGACACTATGAAATCTCTACACTTCAACTTGATTCAAAGCTGAATAAGACACTATGGAATCTCTACACTTCAACTTGATTCAAAGCTGAATAAGACACTATGGAATCTCTACACTTCAACTTGATTCAAAGCTGAATAAGACACTATGAAATCTCTACACTTCAACTTGATTCAAAGCTGAATAAGACACTATGAAATCTCTACACTTCAACTTGATTCAAAGCTGAATAAGACACTATGAAATCCTTAAACTTCAACTTGATTCAAAGCTGAATAAGACACTATGAAATCCTTACACTTCAACTTGATTCAAAGCTGAATAAGACACTATGGAATCTCTACACTTCAACTTGATTCAAAGCTGAATAAGACACTATGAAATCCTTACACTTCAACTTGATTCAAAGCTGAATAAGACACTATGGAATCTCTACACTTCAACTTGATTCAAAGCTGAATAAGACACTATGGAATCTCTACACTTCAACTTGATTAAACGCTGAATAAGAACATGTCTACTAACTGATTAAGCTAATAAACACTGGAATCTCTACACTTCAACTTGATTAAACGCTGAATAAGACACTATGGAATCTCTACACTTCAACTTGATTAAACGCTGAATAAACACTATGAATCTCTACACTTCAACTTGATTAAACGCTGAATAAGACACTATGAAATCTCTACACTTCAACTTGATTCAAAGCTGAATAAGACACTATGAAATCCTTACACTTCAACTTGATTAAACGCTGAATAAGACACTATAAAATAACACTTGAATCTCTACACTTCATCTGATAAACGCTAATAAGACACTATGGAATCTCTACACTTCAACTTGATTAAACGCTGAATAAGACACTATGGAATCTCTACACTTCAACTTGATTAAACGCTAAATAAGACACTATGGAATCTCTACACTTCAACTTGATTAAACGCTAAATAAGACACTATGGAATCTCTACACTTCAACTTGATTAAACGCTGATAAAATAAAAACACTATGGAATCTCTACACTTCAACTTGATTAAACGCTGAATAAAACACTATGGAATCTCACTTCAACCGATTCAGAATAAAACCAAATAAACACATATTTAAAATAACCAGTATATGAATTATAAATTGCTAATTATGGAATCTTCCTTCAACTGATTAATGTAGTAAGACGAAGTACTACATTTCAAAATTTAAAAGATTCACAGCCTTATATGTTTTTCGTCACATCTTTACGCATTAGATCTGATGCTATCCTTTCCAACTATGTGATCCGACTGATGGTTTCTTTTGAAGCTCTGTCTTAGCTTGTGGTTCGTCTCTGTCAGCCTTGGGCTGTCTCCAGCCGATTAGTTAGTATATATCTGAACAGTTTCCATGTGAACATAAAATAAAATATATTTGAAAAGTTCGTTGCAATCTGAACTTCAATATAACATTGACAGATACGTCTCCCATTTATAGAATGAAAACATCACTAACGACATCTTATAACATGCTATATAAGGAAGCAAGACCAGTTTGCATATAAATTGCTCATTATAGTTTTGTCTGTATATCCATTGGTTTGGCTGGCTATCTGTGATGTTTTTAGCAATGGACTGAATCACTACAAGCATCAACAATTTGCAGAATTACACGTATCTTCATTCCGGGGCACATGGGTGTCCTTGGCATTGAGAGAGCAGGAAGGATGGCTGGCTCTGCCACCATATCAGCGGGCCAGCTATGGATAGAGCTAATATTTTGAACCCGCTCGTAGAGTGTGGTCGCAAAGAAGATTTTCATTTAAACCAATCCACGTCAACTACTAGATTGCATGAGCTGGGTTTGAAGATTGGAGTAGCGAGAAAAGAACAGCGTAACAGGAACGTGAGTAGGCTCATCAATCAAAATCGAACTGGTACGGTCAGTCGCTGGACGCTGTTGGAGATATTGTGAAGAGATCGGAGCACCTATGGACATATCCGGAGTGCAATGAAGATATTTGAAACTGAAGTGACATATACACTTCAAGCTCACTTAACCTGGTGCAACGTTGTCCCGTTTGTTATTTGCGCATGCGGAGTCAAATCATTATAGTAAAGAGGGAATAACTTCGCGGAATAGACAAATAATAGTAAATACAAAAATATAAACCTAGCCTAAAAACCATGATTTTTCCGAAATTTTGTCTAGCCCCACCACCAAAAATGACGACGAGCCGCCACTGGTCTGTAGAATATCTCAAACTACCTACATCGGGCGAGGTTACATTTGTTTCTTTGTTTATTATGTAAGGATTAAATAACTTTAAACCGACGCTCTCTCCGTTTAACCTAAGAACTATTCCGTTTTTTGGCTAAATTATAACGTGTAGATCAATAAACATAAAATAATAATAATTAACTCATTGCGGAGAATTGGACGAGGTCACATTTTTCGGTTAGCTGGTGCGTTAAGTCTCTATTAGGCCGAGGTACGCTTCTTTCAACCTAAGATAGGTGTCTTTTTGGTTATATCAGGAAGTATTGGCCTGGGACCTAAATCTTAAAAGGACTTTTTGTTGTATAAAACGGATTTTTAGTTATGCTCTGTAGTTTTAACAGTGGCGGCTCGTGATCGTTTTTGTTGGTAGAGCCAGACACAGTTTTTCGGGAAAATCATGGTTTTCGGTTAGGTTATATTTTCATTTATTAAATAATAAATGCACGCTACGCATTATTTTTGGTGGGGCCTGGCCCTCTGGCCCTTAATGATGAGCTGCCACTGAGTTTTAGTCCTCAGAAGGGATTTGTGTGATCGGAAATATGTGCTGTCTAGGTGACATATATTTAAATGTTTGATAACCGTCTTACAAAGCGGTCGAGCAGGAAGATTATGAAAGACAGGGGACCAAGGTAAAGTTGGGAGTCGATACAGACGACACAATTCAAAGGCTAGCGTCGCTGAAAACGTGCAACCTAGAGGGAGGTAATTTCCTCAGAGACTGTATCATGTGACCTCCCCTTTGTCGCAATAACTATAGCGACTTAACTGCCACACTGTGCTTGAAGTAATTGCAGAAGCAATAAGACAATGTGTAATACAATTATCAATCATACTAACATGTCAAAATACAACAGACTTCAGAATTCAAATATCTCGGGAGTATATTCACAGCAGATGGAAAGATGGACAGAGAAATCGAGACTAGATGCCAGAAGGCAAATGCAGTGACATACCAACTGTCACCACTATTAAAACATCCAAGCATTAACATGGCAGTCAAACGACAACGGACAAACTGCATAGTTATTCCAACTCTCTGCTATCAGTGCCAAACATGGCCCCTGACTAACACACAAGAAAGAAAGATTACTACATGGAAATGAGATGTCTACGAAAAGCTGTCAACGTTACAAGGCGAGATAGAGTGAGAAACGAGAATACCAGAAGCATCGTTGGTACTATACCATGCATACAGTACATCGAGAAGCAAAGAATGAAGTGGTTCGGCCATCTAATGAGAATGGAACCACATTTACTACCATCAAGTGCCTATAATAATCGACACTCAGGGCGCAGAGCACGAGGCAGGCCAAGAACACGATGGACAGATAATATCTCAGTGTCCCTGCGAAAGCATGGACTGACAACGTCAAGCGCAACACACCTAGCACAAGATAGAAAACTAACTCTCCCCACGTCGCTTGACATCAAATGTGGTTAAGATAAGATAAAAGATAAGACTAACATGAAGTTAAACAATTTCAACACGTCCGTGTATCACCGGGGCTCTCAAAGGGAGCAAATAATAGTAACACTGTATGTTACACTACAAGGCATGTCGTAAGAGGCGACGGAGGTAGGGGCATAGGAAGCTACCTAGTAAATAAAAAGCTTAGTAGAAAAAGGATGTGCTGGACTACTTGTAGGCGCTTAACTGGCACAACGTACAATCGCTCTTTAGGCTCAGATCACGTACAAATCACAGAGAGTGGTTAACAAGTGGTCGATATGGAGCGTTGGAAGAAGAAGAAGAAACAGTTCAACCCAACTATAGCGACAATAATAACAACATTAAGAAAGGAAAGAATATAAATCCGTAACATTGGTACTAGCCAGCACATGCTGCGTCTGGTAGCAAGACCAGTTTGCACATAGATTGCTCATTATAGTTTGCTCTGTATCTCCATTGGTTAGGCTAGCTATTTGTGATGTTTATAGCCACACACCAGTGAGCCCAGAATATCAACGTTCAGACATCAGATTACTAACGAGGGATCAAACGACCGCTAGAAACTGATCACCCCCTCTCCACAACCCCTAATGTTGATACTCACATCTTGCCATCAGTAGTTGTTCTATACACTTATACTAAAGTCATCCTTATATCATGTACTCCCATCTTGTCATCAGTAGTTGTACTATACACTTATACTAAAGTCATCCTTATATCATGTACTCACATCTTGTCATCAGTAGTTGTACTATACACTTATACTAAAGTCATTCTTATA